>JAQFXN010001452.1:0-15283 GCA_034693365.1 Liacarus xylariae
ACATGTTCATGTAGCACATCAATGGATTCAGTTCGTTGACCTGATCAGATCTGGCCATTTACCGTCGGGACGGAAATGGTCAAGTGAGGTATGGTTGAACTTGTCTTGGCCTTAGCTTTCCAAAAATATATATAATGTGGAGGTGGGGTGCCCAGGAGGGTCTGTGCATGAAGGGTGCATTGCTACCCTGTTATGTATTAGTGTCACATTGATACTATTATGTCCCGGAATGATACTTTTATCAAATAAATTGAACAAGTATAGTAAGAAATACAGTTTTTATCCAATATTTGAACAATATCTCAAATAAAAGCCCAATTATACCCAACAAATTAGTGAAAATGTAATAATGATAAATAGTTTTAAACAGTTTATAATTCAAGCTATTTACTAATTGATACCGATTGCAACGATCTTGATAACCATGCATTAATTCAGAATTGGTCTTCTTGAAGTGAAGTAATAATAAATAATTTGTCTATTTAGTTATTATTCCAGATTCCTTAAAAATTGACAGGCTTTATTTGATAAAGAAATAAGAAAGAAAAAGATCAAAAAATATAAATTAAGCTTTCCTCAAATTATTATACATTTTATTAACATGAGATTTATACTCAAATCCATTTCGCATTCCAATAGCAATTAACTCGGAACCAAGAATAGATTCCGGTGTTGGGGGTACTATATAATGATTAATAATGTTGCATTGATGAAATCTATAAATCAGGCTAAGAAATCTAGTTATAAGTGTTTGTTCGCATTTAAATTCTCATATGCATGTCTTGGATTTGTAGCTATTACATCCTTGCCAATTTTCTTATACAGATCAGTTTTGTTATTCTTTGAAGAATATTATTTTTTTTGTCGACATAAATGTAAATTCAGCAAGTTTTCAAAAATTTACAAATATCTACTTTGAAAAGATTATAATACGATGTTTGTCCACTGTATACTTGAATTTTTCCTTGTTTTTGAGCATTAGCAAGATCATCTAATGTTTCTATTGCTATACAAAGTAGAACAGAGATTAGTGAATAAATTACACTTCCATAACATATTAACAGTACAACGCATATTAACATCCAGGTGCTAATGAAAATGTTATTTTCGTTATTTTTAGTGAAGTATTTGTGCATCGGTTGCTTAAATAAGAGTGTAATTACTGTCCATTTTTATCAAAATTAACTCCAGTTTTCTCATTTCGCTTAATAGAATTCAAGCAAAACATTAATATCACAATTGATATAAACAGTGATATCCATATGAAATGATCGAAGGGTTCGAATAGATTGACAGAATATGAATTCTGTGGAAATGGAGCTGTGAATGCATAACTGCCAATAACATGAGGATAAGTAAAATCGATAGCCTCTGCCCTCTCATCAGTCAAAGTAATGCCACCAATTCTTATATCAGCCTTCTGTAAGTCAAATGATATTTTAGTCTATTTGAAAGTCATGTAAACCAAGAGAGGTAGAAATAAAAATTAATGGGCTAGGTATATTACTCGGCGAGGGCTGGAAGGAGAAATTTTACGATTTATAACTTCACAAAGGTGCCAATTTTAATCTAGTTATCCACCAGGGTGGATATTTTGACAAAATAGATTTTAGTATACAAACATGTTTAAAACTGATTTTAATCCCTTATCAATCATTTATTAACTACTCATTGATAAGATTTAACGAAAATTAAAAGTAAATATTTTAGAATATTCCAAATATGGGGTCTAATGTTTCAGGTTATATGGGGGCTGAAAGGTCCTAAATCCGATTTGTACATATCTGTTACCATTGATGCAATTTGCAGATTTATCCAAATGATTATATTAGAATAGATTATATCTTAGCAAAATATTATTTGTACATTATTCTGGCATATTTTAATTAAAGGATTATAAACTCTTTAAAATTTATTTCTGCACACATAGTGTTCAACTTTTTAGTGTATAGGCTTAATGTTTTTATATTTGAATAATCTGTGAACGACAACAAAATAATAGTTTAAAGTAATAACTGAGTCACTCATGGAAACTTTTAATCAGGTCAATAAAAGAAAAATTTTTATCAAATTATTTGATAAAGCTTTTGGTCATTGATAACCAAAGAGGAGAGCTCAGTGATCGAGTGGTTAGACTGCTGTACACTATTCAAAAAGTTAAGCAGTTGTGACTACGTTTAGTACTGAGTGAGGAGACACCACTGGTAACGTCTCTCTCAAGACAAAAAAAAATCTTGAGGTAGAGCGCCGTCAAAAGTCAAATTAAGCGGATGATGACAGACGGATAAGCAGACCCCACTATGACTGCTTCTCAATAAAGCTTCTTCTAAAATATAGGGTATATATAAAATGTCCTCCAGGGAGACCAGTCCTTGACTGATGGAGTTAACCTATAATTATTATTATTATTATTAAATATAATAACATTAAGCCAAAGCACTAAAAGATAGTCTAGTAGCTGTGCAGAAATAAATTTAAAAATAAAATTGTTTTCAGAAGTTGATTGTCTATAATAGTATTGATTTTATGAATTAACTTAGAATTACTTCTTTATTCAAACATTTACACAAATTTGATACCATATGTCGAATATAGTTAGAGCAGTGTTGGGGCAAAATTTTGGCAGAAGTATTGTTTACCGCTTCATATCGTTGGTCTTCATTTTGAGGTTCACTCCCTTCGGGTGCGAATCAATCCCTTCCATTGACTGAACAATTCTTCTATTGGGTCGAGAAATGGTGGGCAAAAAGACGGGATTGTGTCCATTGTTTTAATCAATTCCTGTACTTCATGTGAGTGATGGAACGCAACATTATCCATTACAATATGAGCGCCAGTTATACCATCATCTGTGAAGTGCTGGAAGAGTTGGGTCAAAAAATCTACAAAATTCTATGTATTGTAGGGCTGGTCTTGAATTGTAAACAAATATAAGGAATTCTCATTCATTGCCGCATAAACTGAAGAATTCTTACTTTTTATCGCTTTCACACATTTGTGGGCTTTTGTGTCTTTTAATGAACGGCCATACGAGCGACGGGACGATACCTGAACGCCATATTCATCAATAAAAAACATTTTTTCTTTTTGAGGCAAAAGTTTATAATAAGTGTTCGCATATTCGTGTCGAGTGTTTATAACTATTGTTGTATTTCGAGCCTCCGGTACACGAGTTGTCCGTTTGCATGAATAATGAAATTGTTTGAGAACATTGAATACCATTCCGATTGATAGTGTCTGAAGTCCTTCAAACTCTGCCAAACACTTGTTTCTCAAGTCATTGTCAGTGTTAGATTGCAGTTCTCGTCCACCCATTCTCTTAGCTTTCTCTTCTGCTCTTCATTTAGTTTATCCTTCCGGTGTCCATTCGGTCTCTTTTCTACAGATCCTGTCTTCTCATATGTCCGATAAATCTGTGTCACAGTATTGGGCAATTCATCTATGGTCGCGCCGACAACACTAGCAGACAATTCACTATTCATTTGTTTGATAATAAGTGCTCGCATTTCATTTGATATCCTTTGATTCACTCGCTTTGCATTCGTCGATACATTTAAATCAATTATTTCCATATTTAACACTAATTAATCTCAAACTAATCAATTAATTTTTGTTTTATAAACAATAGAAATATATAATAGAAAGTTTAATATTAACGAAGGCTGAGGAGTGCCTAATATTTTTGGTAATGAAAAATAATTTAAAAACTATGAAAATCATTTTGAAAGTCGTGAAATATATGTTGAAACTCTATGAAAGATAAGTTAAAAATACTGTAATACAGAATACAGATAATAGAGGACCATTAAGAATTGAGATTTATTTATGTTTACCCAGGCCTTCCTCTCAGCAAATATTTAATAGAGATCTTCTACCAAAAGTTTGAATTTTTATATTTTCGAATCAAATAATAATTTTAACCTCATAGTCCTTTTAAATACTTCAGTTTATATCCTAGTTTTATTACTAATTATTATGATAATTTAAAATTATATATATATTTCGATTATTTTAAAAAAGGGGGGGTTAAACCCAATAGTACGTACTTATCGGTTTACCTTATCTAATTAGTAGGAATGCGTACAAAAGGGGGAGGTGGGTTCTAGATTTTTAGCATTTTTGGGTACGTACTTTTTGAATGTCCCCTTATATAAATTGTTACAATTTTACTCAATGTCTCGAGTGATTAGTTAGGTCTTAGTTTTGTAACTCTTTTGAAACATTTCATGAATTTCTTTACGAAAATATAATATTTATTTCATTTATTGATTGTTCGAATACTTAATTATAAGTAAACTATCGTTTAGGGACGATTCACATATTATGTTCGCACTTTATAAGAAATCTAGACACCCTCCCCCTATTTTGTTCGCAATTGTTCGCATATATTCATGTTAAAAAAATTACGTTCGCATGTCCGTAACACCCCACTTCCCCCCCCCAAGAAATAAAATAAAACTAAAGTTATAAATAATTTAATTAAAATTAAACCAATCGTTTAAATCATGTATTTAAATATTAAAATAATGATTTAAATGAGTATTTTATAATATTATTTTCACTTTTAAAATATTGGGAAAACTGAAAATAAAACTATTTCTATTCAAAAGTAATATATTGCATTGTAACATAAGTAATGTCGTATTTAGTATAGTTGAGATTTGATTTATTATTACTAAAAAACTATTTGTAAAAATATAATTTATGTCATAGAATATGTGAAGGGATTATTAATGTTTACTTTTCACTAATTAACTCATAATTTAATTGTTTCTAAAAATGTCTGCCGACACACAACATATCAGACACATTATGCTCTATGAGTTCCGCAAAGGAAATAACGCCACTTCGGCCACTAAAAACATCAATGACATTTATGAAAATGCTTTGGATGTCCGCACCTGTCAAAGATGGTTCGCTAAATTCCGGTCTGGAGACTTTGATCTTGAAGATCAACCCCGTGGGGGGCGCCCTACCGAAGTGGACAATGATGTCCTAAAAGCCCTGGTCGAATCAGATCCCAGGCACACATTACGGGAAATGGGTGACATACTTGGGTGCTCTCACATGACTGTTCTGAGACATCTCGAAGAAATCGGAAAAGTGCTGAAAGAAGGGATTTGGGTTCCGCACAAACTTTCTGACCAAAATCGGGTCCAACGGGTGACTATCGCTTCTTCTCTTCTCGTGCGCAATACTAGAGAACCATTCTTGGATCGAATTGTTACCGGGGATGAAAAGTGGGTCCTCTATGTCAACGTTAAGAAAAGAAAACAATGGTTGACCCCTGGCCAAACACCGATCCCTACCCCCAAAGCTGGATTACACCCTCAGAAGATAATGCTCTGTATTTGGTGGGATATGAGAGGTGTTGTGCATTGGGAACTATTGGATCCGAACCTAACAGTCACTGCTGAGGTCTATTGTCAGCAATTGGATCGACTCAATGAGGCACTTGTCCGGAGTCGCCCCTCATTGGTTAATAGAAAAGGTGTTATCCTTCAACACGACAATGCAAGACCTCATATTGCAAGGTTGACTCAACAAAAAATCCAGGAGTTGGCCTGGGAAGTTCTGCCGCACCCACCTTATAGCCCAGATATTGCACCTTCGGATTATCACCTATTCCGGTCACTTCAGCATCATTTATCGGGCAAGGAATACCAAGACCAAGATGCAGTCAAACAGGACATCTCGTCTTTCATTGCCTCAAAAAACAATGAATTCTTCAAATCCGGAATTGAAAATTTAGTCAAAGATGGGAAGGGGTTATTAATAATGAGTGCGATTACATTGTATAATTTAATTAATTACTTTTTGAATAAATAATGAATTTCTTTTTCAATAAAAATAAGACAATACTTTTGTTACAAAGCAATATATTTACTTATTCTTAAAAATCAATAAAATACCACTTGCTAAACTCCACTTGTTTTAATTGTTATGATGGATATGACAAAATTATATTTCAAATAATGGCAAATATAATAAAGTTTTTCGAATGATAGATTCAATTCAATCAATTATTGCGATTAAAACCAAACATGTAATATTAGAGAGCAACGGGATTTATCTTTTAACAATTAAAAATAAATTTATTCCAATATAATATTCAAATAAATTATTAATAATTTTAATCATTAAATATATATATATTTATCTCACTTCCAGACACTGCATAACACACATTTAAAGTCAGGCCTAATACTTAAAATATCGTTAAAAGAGTTATTAATAGATCAGACTTAAAATACTATATAGCTGATATACAAATAAATAAATTTAAAAAAATATTTTAGGTTAATTTCAATATTTTTACAAACATTTTATTTTATAATAGGAAGTAACAAGAGGTATTTATTGAATAAAATTCTTAGGATGATCAGTTACTAATTCGGAATATTTTAGAGATCAATACTTAAGTTTTCCATTCATTAATTCAAAGTTTTTCAGTAAACTAAAAACATTTAATTTCTTAAATTTATTAATGTAACTTAGAATTTTCCGATTGTTCTCAAACTTGGTGAAAAGTAGCATTTATACATCATCTTTAGTTTTGCAAAATTTCAGAATTTTCTATAAACAAATAAAAAAGTTATCGATAATTTTTAAATCAAAAAACTTATTTTTTCAATACATACACTATTTAAACGTTAACATATGTTTTTCGTATACTAAAGGTTTCAGTATTGGGGCGGGTTTACAATAAATTAATAATTATTTGGAAGATACTCAATATATGTTAAATTTTATTATTTGATAAAATAATACAAATGAGCCCGTTTTTACATGAAATTTACCCGGAAAATTAAATTATCCGAATTGATAATTTTCTGCATTATTACATGAATTCTCAACCGAAAATAGTTTTAATTCATACCGAAGATTTTCATGTTAATCCAATTATTTTTAAATTAATCCCAAAACTTTTAGAATCAATTCGAATTTAAAAATAAATTACAATTACAATTTTTGAATTACCCGATGATGCCCCATGGCTTGACAAATAATTTCCCGTTTAGTAATTCTGTTTAAAATTATTCATCTTTATGATTAGTCAATATTGAATTAATGGCATATCATTAAGCATTGAAAAATTTATAATTAAATATATTAAATAAATTGATTCCTGTACCCCACAGAATTACCCGAACAGGGTAATTATTTCAATTGATATTTCGAATAGGAAAAACAAGCAAAAATATATTTCATTAATTTTTACACTTCCACTCTTTGAGCAATCTTTATTTTTAACCACTATTTAAATTTTAACACCTACCCCGAAAATTTATCGAACTCGATAAATAATTCAAATCATATTTCGAATATGAAATATTATTAAAACAAATTTTCTTTTATTTTTACATTAATAATACACATATAACATACAATATACTCTGATATACGATTTTATATATGTACCCCTGGAATTACCCGAACACGGTAATTATTACAACTCAGATTTTTAATAGGAAATATAAGCAACAATATTTTTCTTTAAATTCTACCCTAATCCCCCTTATGTAAACCGTATTTTTAACCATTATCCAAATTTTTAATACATACCCCAAGAATTCTCCGGACCCGATAATATATTAAAATCAATTTTCGAACATAAAATATTACTTAACTAATTTTTCCCTTATTTTTACAATTATATTACACAATTAATATACAACATACGCCTACATATGTTTTATATATCTACCCTAGAATTAACCGAACAAGTTAATTGTTACAAGCTAAATTCTGAACAAGAAATATAAGTGAACATTTACACTACAATTTTTATTTTATTAGTACACATGAAATATACTATTTGAATAAACAAATAATTGTATATATCTCAGTCCCTCGAATTTCCTGAGGTCGAAAAATATTTCAATTAAATTCATTCAAACATTTTCTATTATTTGTTCTGGATCATATCTAGTTCATGTTATTTACAAATTAACTTCTATTTGTATAATCTATAACAAAGTATAAAATATAATATCTAATTGATAATGAAATAATTGAATTTCAGTTAGTGCCCACTTGTTATGGCCAATGATAACCTTAAGGAAATAAATAGAAATTTAAAAACAATTAACAAGAGACTTGCAGAACTTGACCATCTGAGACATATTTGGCCGAGATATATAAACAACGATAATTCTATTCCGTATGAGTCAAGAGTAAGCAGAATAGAAAAGGAACTTCTCGTTCGCAAGTTGAACTTAATAACAGAAAAGTTTCATTTAGAGATTGATCAAGTGAACAAAAGGTGTCCAGAAATTGAAAATCTTTAGAGTGAAGAAATATGGCTTTGATTTTGGTAATCATAAGTGCAATTTTAGTTAACGCAGTGGCAACATTTGAATCTGCAAGTCACGTGTGTTCTGAAATGGACACTAGAATAATCCCATGTTTGGATTCTTCGAATTCGACAAATTACAAAATCCTAAACGATCTCAAGCCTCCAGATATACTTACACTCAAACAATTGTCAAGAGCTAATTCTACGTCATGTCATAAATCTCGATATTTTGAATCTTATTCTAACTATACTGAATCTGAGAATTACTTACGCGGAGATTATATACTGAAAACGTTTAATCATGTAGCATATGTCCCTTCACAACATATATTCAATACTAGTGAGAAACACTTTTTACTTGAAGTTGAATACTCGACTTATTTCATTGCAATACAGATAACAAAATACAGACCTGACATAAACTTTTATGAAATAGAATTAGTATTAGAAATATCCAAAGAAAATGATTACGAAGTATCGAAAAATATATACAGAAATGTAACAAAAAGTTCAATACCTGAAGATTATATTTATCCGTGTACACAACAAATGATTTTTAATGATAGTAGTGATATAAGAGTTGCATTTGTACTTCCCGTAATTGGATATGATTTAAGATTCCCGACGAAAAGTTTTGTTGTTTTATTCTATCCGCAAACAAAAACAGAATACAAACTAACATTTTTTAACGGAGAATACTTGGCCATTCGTGTTGAGTTAGGCCTTAAATTTGAATACTTAATTAAGTATGATGAAAGAAGAATTGTTATGACTTATAATGAATGCAAGAACTTTAACATTTCAAACAAGATTAGCCTAGAAGGGAAAAATCAATGGGTATTAAATTATTTTGACACCATAAAAACAATACATAAAACAATGGATAGAGGCATAGAACATAATAACGTACATAACATTGGAAACACTACTGATAACAAGTCGATGCCATCTCCACAACAAGAGATATCATCCACTACAAATATAACTCAAACAAAATCACAAACAGTTTTTCAGAAAAATACAGAGACACTTAATGATGCAAGAAATAAAAATCCGATGAGCATATTTTCTAATCCAGATCTTGAAGAAAGAACAGATTCCTTGACTTTTTCTGAAGGGTCGAGAACTAGACTTAAAGTTAGCTTGCCAGAAATGAGTAAGAACCAAACTGTTGACATTGACGACAATGTGTTTAATTATGACAAAAATGATAGAAATGATCAAAGGAAAAGAGTGTACAAACACAATTTTGACAGTGAACTTCCCAATTTTGATTTTAATCAAACCAATATAAATAGGTTTTCCAATGAAACATTCATATCTGAGTCCGCCGTTCATGGGATCAGATATGATAAAAGAGCTCATGTCCTTCTCTATGAAGATTACTGGATTCACATCGTGAAGATCCCCTTTCCGTTCAGAGATTTTAACATTAGGTTGAACTATGATATGAGAAGTTGCAAGTCAATGTTGAACAAGATACCGGTCGATCAAAGAGCAATAAGTAATAACGTTTCACAAACGTTGAGACAAACGTTCGCAACAATGTGTGAAAAATTTGAGACAAGTTTAGAATTGTTCGCAAACGAAATTCAGGATTCCGCTGAGAATTCGTTAAGAGAATTCCAAGAAAGGCAAACCAAACGGAATAAGAGATTTGTAATGATTGCTTTGGCGATTGTAGGTGGATTATCACTGGCAGCAACAGCTGTCGCATCGGCAGCTAGTCATGGGAAACTGCATTACGACTCTTACATAGCCAAGAATGAAAGACAAGAATTGTACAAAAGAATTACTCAACTCGAAAAAGAAACGGAAGCTCTACATAAAAGCCATAGAGAGTTAAGCGAGAATCTATTAGGTTTTTCTAAAGTTATTGACAACATCACTCACTCTTATGATAAAAAGATAGAAATATTGAGGCAATTTGTTCTCAATCAATCAATAGAACTTGACAACACTTTAAACCGTACCCTAGATTATGTTGATCAGAGAACCTTCATTCATTCAATTTTTTCCACATTCAATTCGTATAGAGTGATGCAAAGTATTTTCTTACAAAACCAGTTGACTCTCTTGCTAGACGCAATACAAAATTTTGAAAACATTTTCGAAACACTAAGAAACAATCGTTTGCCCCACGCGTTGATTTCTTGGACAAACCTACAAATTATTTTGAATCAAATTAAAGGAAGTTTGAATGGAAAATTCGAACTGGGTATCCTTAACGAAGATTATCAACTCTACTATACATTGCAGTTAACTTCGTTCGCTATAAGGCAATCAACAAATGATATATTTGTTTCAATCAAAATTCCTCTAATCAGACCAAATGCAACTATGTTTTATCAATTAATTAAACCAACTTTTCTCAGTTTCCCCTGTTTGAACAAAACATGCGCTAAGAACTCTAATCTTGATCTGCAAAACAATCTAATCTCTTTATACTCCAATGAAAACTTTTGGTTATATGACCTCATAAAAAATAAACTTTCCTATGAGATTGGTCCTGATAGCCTATCGTGCCAAACCACGGATGACATCGAACTATGCTATGCATTCAAATCAAATTTGTTGCTCTTGCCCGCAGAATGTAGTTTAGCTATATTCGAATGGAACATTGATAAAATTATCAGTTGGTGTGAATTCAGACTACGTTCTAGAAGAGAATATAAGCCCATTGAAATAGGGTTTAACAGATATGTCATCCACAGTTTAGTGATTCCTAATTATCAGGAGTATTGTGACACAGTGAGACCATCAATATATAATGTCGATTCCTGGGCAGAAACCCTGGAGATACGAACTGGTTGTTACGTAAAACTTCCAGTTAATGATTTGATTCTGTTTGGACCTCTTAGAGTTCCATTAAAATCAAACTCTACTTACGTTCACAAGACCTTTCACTCATTATTGCTCGAAAAGGTTCAAAGCGACTCGAACCATACTAACTTTGAATTTGATGAATTGCCGTTGCCAAAACCATCAAATCCTTATGTTAAAATGTTTAACATTAGTGAGAGTTCAGTATTATTAGACTGGGACACGACTCAATTAACAGCTTTCAGCCAATATCTTTATAAAATGAATTTGAACATTTCTGATTCATTAGCTGATCTGGATAAAGTGTTTGAAAAAAGAACAGGGGCGATATCGAGATCTAACGTACTAAATTCTATTGGAAGTATTATGAATGTCTGTGCTACTATAATAGTTATAGTTGGGATATTGAACTACACAAGACTATTTGGTTATTTTAGACCCGGAATAATAATACTGACTCCTCGAAGAGCATCAGCCTTTGAGTTATTTCCAACACTCTTCCCATCAAGTGATTTAGCAATTCTTACGACTATATGGAGTAATATTGTTATAATCTCCGTATTGACAATAATAGTCTTAATTTTGATCAAGATCGCTTGGTTTCGAAAAAATAAAATATCTAGTCATCATGGAAGAGCTGTTCCTAGATTAAATAACGATCTTGATAATGGTTTTACAATTGTGCTGAATATTACTTACAGATCAAATAATCTCTGTGAATTAATAAATGAAGCTGTATTCTTGAGACTTCCTATAACTGTATTAAACAAAGATAATGTGAAGGATATTAGACTTATGAATGCGAAATGTCAGTGGTACACCACAAAAATAGAAGGTCAACTCTATCTAAGAACAGCCAATGACATTCACATTTACTCACTCGATGCTAATGGGAACCGTTTAGAAGATGGTTGGGAAGTAGTCAGAATCAATATAGAAGAAATTCGTTGGTATTACTTACCAAAACCAAGGTCTTTGACGCTCGAGAATGAGTGTGGATTTGCCGCACTTTCGATTTCAAGAGACTTTTAATCAGAACTTGCCTTAAACGAATTTATATGCCATATTAATCAAATTTGCTTTACACTAATAATATCGCACAGTCCTTTCTACTAACTATGTATTTAATCAACATATTATTCGTATTAATTTAATATAAATATATTTATTATTTATATCAGTTATTCTAATAATGGAACAGAGAAGAGCAATTAGTACAGACAATCTGACCATAATCCCAGATATACGCCCAAACATGTTCAAAGCATCAGCGCCCCCATATCAAGATGAGACAGTAAGCGAACCGAGTAAACCAGGCCCATTCACGTTTAGGAATTATGACAGACCAACACCTGACTTGAACAATACGATTGACAAATTCAAAGATTTTAATTTAAGACAAGTAACATATGGAGGCAAACCAGTGCGAAATGCTCAAAACCCTCCTGTTTATGACGACAGAACAGCTAATATGTCAATTGAAGATTATCTTTTCCTTTTTAACCGTTGCGCAGAAGCAAATAAGTGGACAGAGAAAGATAGAAAGGACCAGTTATTCTTCTATTCTGGCGGTAATTTCCGCAAGTGGTATAATTACTTGCTTAGAAAAGGAGAAGACCTAAGTTGGGAAGAATTACAGAAAGCTGTAATTAATAATTTCAGTAATAAAAACTCACGCCTAATGGCTTTAGAAAAATTAATCCAAAGGGAACAAGGAAACAAAGAATCATTTAGAAATTACTTTTATGACAAGTTCGACAAGACTAGAGAATATGATCCCACAATGTCAGCCGAAGACATTATGTTGTTCATAATCAGAGGAGCAAAGAAGCACATTCGTTACGAAATAAGAAGACTAATGAAAAACGAATCAATAAAAGATGACAACGATCTGTTTAAGATATTGAGTGGAATCGAAGAGCTTGACCTATCAGATGAAGAGACAAGTGGTCGTTCGGTCAAGTTTAGCGACGCTTCTATAAGAAACAAGAATGATTTTCGTCTCGATCGTTTGGAGAAGACAGTAAAATCAATTCGAGATTACATCTATGAAAGTCGTAAACCAAGGGACGAAAAGTATGAAAAGGATAGTGGGAGTACTTCTAACAGTAATAGATCAAAAGATATTGATAACAATAGTAACATTGGAAATAACTCGCGTAAGTACGAACGATCTGAAAGTAACCAACAGCGTTGTACTTATTGTGACAAATTTGGTCACAATGAAAGCACTTGTTGGAAAAAGAATAAACAGAATCGCAACATAACTGATCCAAAAAACGTATGAAGACAAGAGTTATAAGTGATGGACATAACCTTGTCGACTGCAATTTCATCTCTCCATCTATTCAGCGAATTATAATTACTCTACATGTACTTGATCAAGATATCAATTTTATATTAGATACAGGCTCTGGGTATTCATTTATCAATGAACTGTTAGTTGATGAATTAAGTTTATGTAGAATTAGTTATAATGGCCCTCTATTAAGACTCATTGATCAGAGAATAAAAAAAATAAATCATAAATGTGAAGTCAAAGTTAATTATAAAAATTATAATTGGCTTCATACCTTCTTAATTACTAAGAATCTTTATTATAACGGGATATTGGGAATGGATTTTTTAGACAAAATAAAACACCTGATCAATATAAATGAAGATTTCAATATTTTAATGAACGATGAATTCTTTGAGAAAGAAATATTAATTAACATTGTCACAATACAAACTGAGACAATCTCAAAGAACACAGCTAAATGTATAGAAATAATAAGTCCAACCGACGAACATAGTTATTATTTTTATCCTTTTGAAAAGACAATCGAAGATTATAATTTAATTATTTTACCAGCTATTATAAATCATAATACTAAAGGTATATACATAATTAACACAAACAATCATAATGTCACACTCCCAAAGAATATAAAATTAGGATCATTGGAGGAAGTCGATTTAGATGACATTAATTCAGATAAATTAATTGACACAATTACTAGACCATTCAACAAGTTAAATGATCAATTATTAATTGATTCTATAAGAGATACTGACATAAGTTTCAATATAGATACAGAAGTAGAAGAAGAGTATGAAAAAACCTACCAGTTATTACTGAAATATAGAGATTGTTTTGCAATAGACTCAAGTGAGTTGAGCAAAGCAACTGGTTTTAAACATAAAATAAATACTGGAGACGAAAAACCGTTCAAGTTAAAGAATTATAGATATGGTTATTCGGAAACAAAAGAAATAGATAAGCAAGTAAAAGACATGTTAGCAAACGGTGTTATCACTAAAAGTCGAAGCAGTTGGAATTCTCCAATTGTTCTAGTAAAACAAAATGACAAATACCGTCTTTGTATTGATTATCGCCGCCTAAATAGTATAACAAAAGCAGAAATATTGCCAATACCTAGGATTGAGGAGATCTTAGACAGTATGGAGGGCAAACCAGTACGCTCCTCACTTGATTTCAAATCAGGTTACTGGCAAATCGAATTAGAGGAAGATAGCAAAGAAAAGACAGCATTCTGCGCAGGTGGAAATGCTTATCAGTTTGAAAGATTGCCATTTGGATTGATGAATGCCCCTGGAGCCTTCCAGTCTTATATGCAGCAAATGTTAGAAGGTTATCTATGGGAATTTGTATGTTGCTATATCGACGATATTCTGATCTATTCGAAAGATTTTAATGAACATTATGAGCATTTGAACAAAGTACTAGAACGAGTGAAAACCTATAATCTAAAATTAAACCCATCGAAGTGCAAATTTTTGTGTAAATCATTTAAATTTCTGGGTTTTATTGTCGATAAGAATGGTATGTCTCCAGACCCCGAACGGGTAAAAGCAATCGAACAATATCCAGTACCTAAAACTCTGAAAGAAATCAGACGATTCTTAGGTATGACAGGATTTTATAGAAAGTTCATAAGTGATTATGCGATGATTGCCGGCCCTATGACAAACCTGTTGAGAAAAGGAGTGAAGTTTGTTTGGAGTAGTGAATGTCAACAATCGTTAGATAATCTTAAGAACAAACTTGTTACGGCTCCAATACTGTCACACTATGCTGTTGGTATGCCTTTAGTTTTATACACAGATGCTAGTGGTTATGCGATAGGATCTATACTGTCACAAGTCATTGATGGTGTT
>JAQFXN010001453.1:0-15277 GCA_034693365.1 Liacarus xylariae
AAATATTCTTTTGGATTTCAATTGTCAACAAAATCATATTTAAAATAAATATATAGACAAGTGATTTACAGTAGAGCTTATATTATATAATATAAAGAATAAAATATATGATATGAATAAATAGCAAACAATTTTTGTATAGATTTGGTATACGGTATTCAATTATATAAATGTTTGATTTGTTTTCAAACAACAAAGATGACCAAGGTCAATAGTGTTGGGGAGGGGGTATTTTTCAGCGAAATCTTGGAGGATATGAAAGCGGGTATAGTATTACCGCAGAATTGCGTGGTTTTAAGCTATTTTTATCAGAATTTAGAAGTTTGATGTTTATTAGAAGAAAACTGGTTATTTTAACAATACCAATACAAATTGATCATATTTGACAATAAATATATGAGAATTTAATAATTTTCACAAAATTTATCAGTGGTTGTTTTGGCAGCAACACTTGGGCCTTGGGCATCTCTGTTTAATTGGGAATTATAAATATTATATAAGAACGAAAATTGTGTTTTATATATGAATTAAATTATTTCATAAAATAACAAAAATTAGAAAAAAATTACAAAATTTTTATATATGAGATAATACTCTATAGAATAGAAAAATATATTATATTAATCGTTAGATCAATAAATAATCAATTACAAAATTAAATTAATGATAAATATATAGTTTGATTTGAAAAAATATAAGAAATACATTTATAAGTGATTTGATTAAATGCAAACAAATTAATTAATTTACAAAAGAAAATTGATATGAATTCTTGTGACCTTTATATAAGTTATAGGAAATTAATTTTATACAAATGCTTTAGAGATATAAATGATTAATATATTTGAAATCTAATGATAAACAATACAATTGATGATTGAATATGTTTAAGGTTTAGCTGATTTGATACGTAATTAAGACTACAATCATTTGAGGTACTGATTGAGAGCACACAATAATATTTGACTTAATAGTTGAATCTTTGAGATTAGATTTGTTTCCGAGATTTAAGTGTTTTCCATATCTTCTAATAATAAAGAGAATTAAAGAATTTTACTGCTATTTAGTGAATTGCATTTGTATTGCCATTCATTAGATTTTGTTATTCTTTAATAAGTATGAGATTATTATTATTATTATTTTTATTATTAGTTAAATAATTCTGAATTAACTTAAGGTCATTTGGTTTTGTCTGTTCTGTAATTTTTAGATTTGAATCAATAAAAACTGTTTTTGTTGTGTTAATTGAATTCAATTCATTCAATTGATTCAATTGTTTGATTTTCTGTTCATTCAACTCATCATTAAGTTGTTTATTCATTGTATCAATTGCTGGATTCATTGGGCAATACTGTATACTATCCGTGTATTCAAACTCATGTGCTTTCATATCATTTTTCAATAATTTGTTTTTCTGCAATCCATACCAAATGTCTTTCAGTGTCTTCTTCTCGATGTCGAACGGCTGACGATTCAAATGATAGCAAACCTCACGAAATGACTTATTAGCCGATGGGAGAAGATATTCAGTGATCTCATCGAACGATGGCCTCAACTTTGGATTCTTTCGCCAACAGAACTGCATTATTCGCCAACTTTTATATGAAGAATAAGATAAATATTTTAATTAAAAGTTTTAATTTTACTTAAAATAATTAAACGTAAAAATTAATTAATATTTCCTACAGTTTTTTGGGACAATTGTCTGGTTCTGTGAGTCTTAGGCCAAGACTGACGTTCTGAAATACGCTCTCATTTGAATAGCCCTGATATGGCTGTGCGCCCATTGATACGATTTCCCAAAGAACCACACCATAAGCCCATATATCTGAATATGTGGTGAACACTCCATCTTTAAGTGCTTCGGGTGGTAACCAGCGCACAGGCATTAAACCATTATCTTTTTTTCTATAAATACTCCAAATTGTAATCTAAACTAATATAAATTGTATTGTATTGTGTCGGACCTGTAATAGTCGCTATCGTAAACATCGCGAGTCATTCCAAAGTCACCGATTTTGACCGTCAAGTCTTCTGCGACCATACAGTTTCTGGCGGCCAGATCTCTGTGCACATACTTTCGGGAAGACAAATATGACATTCCATCAGATATTTCTATAGCCATTTGTAGCATTCGATTCCAATTGGGAGGGTTTGGGTTCGGATTCTCCTAAGTATCAGGAATTATATGATATTTAAATAAAATTATTGTCCAATAATTGTAAAATAAAATAGATATGTATTCACTTCACTGTCCGATCTATTGGATCTCAAATAAGTTTTCAGATCTCCGTTAACCATATATTCCATTAGAACTAAAACCGGATTGTCTTTCGAAACGATTCCAATTAGTTTAACGATATGATGGCTGTCCACGAATGACCTGTCATTTTATAAAATTAATTATTTTCAAAAACAATTCATATTTAATATTATAAAAGTTGTAATAAATGCTAAACAAATCAAATTACTTCATAACATTGGCCTCTTTTAGGAATTTCTCACGTTGGACTTTATGGAGTTTGGCGTTGGCCACCCAGTCCTCATTCAATGTCTTGACCGCACATTTTACTATTTTATTATTAACCCTCAGTTCACCGTAAACTACTCGTCCGAAGGCTCCGTTGCCTAAAACGTATGTCATTTTAAGATCAGATCTGTTCTTTTCCCACTCCGGGTCGACTGTAAGGCAATGTTGAAACAAAAATTATAAACACATTTATTTTATTTTTAATAATTGTGTTTAATATACGAACCGATTAAGGGGTCGTATTCTGGATTCACTGAAACGATTTCCGGCCACTCATTCTTCTTCGGGGCCTTTATATAACATATGCTTGCGGTCAATACAAATGCTATTAATAAGATTGTAAGGCCAACTGTGAGATAGACCACAAGTTCAGGACCTGAATCTTTGGGATCATTGGAGAAAGGGTTGGCTATAATGTGTTATAAAATTTAAAATAAAGCAAAAGTAAACCAAAGCTATAGAAAAGGGTTTAATATACTGACCATTAGCTGAAGTATTAAAATAGTAAAATCTACTCCATTTGGCTTTAACTGTGTTATTGGCCAAAGAGACGGCACGGACTCTAAAGGTATAGTCGACATCAGGTCTAAGGTTATTAATAGTATAGCTGTTGTTGTTTAATCTGAATTCCCATCGATTCAAACAAATCTGATAACTATTTTTCTAATTATAAATTAATTGAATTTTGATATTTAAAAACATTTTATTTAATGCCAATTAATTACCTGAAAATCAGTTAATTCTTCAAGTTCTATTTGATATACGATAATAGCGCCGTTAGGTTTTTTAGGTTCATTCCATTCGATTGTAATGCTATTATTCTCAATATTAAAGGCCACAGAACTTTCATCGATATAATCAGCGCTTTCTTTATGTAAAATATTAATAAAAAAAAGCTTAAAATAATAAATAAGACCAGGAGTTTGAAAAATATTATTTATACTATTCCAAACGCAGTCCTGAATTACACCAATAATATAAAGTTTATGAAATATGATATTCTTTGTATAAGTAATATAATATAAATCTTCTTTGATTTTAAAAATATCATTTAAACTCTGAAAGGAATCTACAATTAGTCTATACTTTGAAGTGAAAGTTAAACAAAAACATAGTCTGAATTTCAAGTTTTGAAATTATCAAATCATAGCAACAGATATTTTTATTTAGCATTCAGAAAAAAATTAGTGTTGAACTTGTTAAATTAACTCATATTCTGTGATAATTTTTGTTGAAATAATTCAAATTGCAAAATTTCATGAATGTTATTTTGCCAGTACAACTATTCTGGATTAAAAGTATTACGAGTCTATTAAAATAACAGCATTTTTAGTCCATAAACGTAATGTTTTTGCTTCAAAAATCAACCATGAACAAGGTTCACCATAATTGTTTTGCCACTTTTATAACTTCATAGTCTGTCATTTAATTTGACCGTATTTTTATCAGGGATGTGCAGATGGAAGTCCAGCCCGGAATACCCCTAGCGTTTTGGCCGGATTCCCCTGAGGCACTTTCCGAGTTACTCCCACTTTAGGCAAAATTTTAGGAAACAGCGTCGAAGACGCCGTTTTCAAAATATTTTGTCAAATTCATTACAAATTAAATAAACCATTTTTAAGCGTTATAAACACTTTTTGACCCCCCCCCCCCAATCCGCCATTTTACCCTCCTCAAGCTTTCCAGGAAAAAATACCCCCCCCCCCTGACATTTTCAAGTCTTCACAATCCTGATTTTTATATATAATTTTCAATGCATGAAATCATTTACCTTTTGCCAGTGTTTTAGTCTTAGTCTTCGCGACAGCAAAACAACGTTTACTTTTAGAACAGGCAGTGATTACAATCAAATAAGAAGTAAAATGTTTAAGTTCTTTATAGAATGTGTAGGAATGGGTTTCCGCCGATTCATTCTTAACACTCATGTTCTTAATCTCATGTATCGGGTATTTGAGTGTTGAATACATTTGTTTCGATTTCCTGCAAAAATAAAAATGATTAGAAATAAAAATCAAATAAATTATTCAAAAAACAACTAATTTATTAATAGAATATAAAAAGACCACTGACTCGAGTAAACTGGCTCTGAGAGCACTGCTGTCAGAATTGCTGGAATAGACCGCGTCTTGAATTTTACTGACGAAACCAATTCTGGTCTTCTCGTATGTCTCAACACTAGTGAATATGAAGGACTGATTCTCTCTTTCATCCATGGATTGGACACAAAATGATTGATTATAGTTATCCGGAAGAGATTGTGAATAATTTCCATTATTATTACCAGAAATACAGTTATTCTGATTTCCAATAATCCTATAATCAGTCGAGTCTTCGATTTCGAAAATTTTAATAAAAAGTCTATCAATTGTTTCGTTATTTAGTTTTGGGCTTAGTTTCCAAATAAGTGATGTTTCGGCATATGATTTATGGGTGACATTGAATCCGGGCAATAGTTGTGTCCATTTATTGTTCGTCGTATTGTCTATTAATATCAATGAATCATATTTTTGCTAAATTTTATAATAAATAGGCAATTGATTGAACACTCACTCGATTGTATAGCTTTGGATATTATGTCGTAATCGCGTGTATTTGCAAAACATAGTTTGGGTGTCCTTTCAATTCTGACACCACCTCTGATATGTGTGAGACTATGAAAGTCCAAGTGCTCTAAAATTTTCAAATCGTATATAATAACTGCGAAACCATAGAATAGAGTTCGGCCTCTAATGAACTTCAGATTTGGAAACCATTTTAAATATTTCACTCCAGTTATGCGGAATATTAGCAGATAATCAGTGATTTCTGTCAAATTGGTGAACGACAATCGGTCTAATCTCGGGTCCGGACCCGACTCAATCAAGGCAATCTTGACAAAGCCTGTAATTTGCGTACATTTCCTCAGTTCTTTAAGCTCAGGGCTATCGACACTTTTGATCGTGAAATCTCTTTTACAAACTATTAAATCAAATAAATGTATTGAAAATAATTATAAAATGTTTAAAAATATTCTTTTAAGGAATGTGTGTTTGTAGTGGTAATGCTGTTAAGGAAGACAGTTTTTAAGGAATATAATAACATAAAAGGAGCATAATTAGGTGCATAATAGGTAGGGTAAAAACTTAAAATTCAAGGACATATAGTTAGATCAAAGTTACGCTTCTCTTTATTGCCTCTCTGTTCACATAAATTCTGGTTATAAACCGTTGCGTTTCTCTAATCTCATTGTTGGCTAATGTATGACAAGTATTGGTCAATAAGTTTTTGCGCAAAACTATTACCTCCTTTACAACTAACTTAAATCCATAGGTTTTGTAACCCCTATTCTGCATCACATTATCTTCAAGGACTCATAAATAAGAAACATGTTATGTCATGTTATGGAAACTTTTAACGACTTCCGGTTCAACATATTATTAGAATACTTTCAAAAGTCCAAAGTCTATGTCTCTCAATAAGAAATATTAGAGTGGATTCTTCACTACACTATACAACAAAAGAGCCAAATGTTAAGTGAAATGCTTATGCAATAATGAGCGTTCACACTATTCACTGTAACCGTTGACAATAACGGAACCATTAATCTTAAGAATACAGTAAATGAGAGAAAAGACAATGCATTTAATTCATACGAATTATGAAAGTAACTGTAGTTCTGTGTAAATGATTTTTGCCTAAACCCCCCCTCATTGTTAAATTTTTCGTGTATTCAGGAGTTTAGAATATTATACATTGTGTACGGCATAACAGACTTTTGCCTCATATCTAGTGCCAGATATCCGGTACTAAACGCAACATTTGTTTTATGTGTTTTAAAATTCAACATCTCTTTTCACTCTTTTTAAAAAAAAACCGCAATAAAGATGTCTGAAAAGTGAAATGTGTTCCATATTTTCAGAATTGGATAGCTTTTATTCTAAGCCCAGTATTTTAGTCGAGAAGGGAGAGAAAGTTGCGTAGAGATGGAGGGGGAGGAGAGTGGCAGACGGTGGAGGAATAAGAGCGGGAAAGGGAAGGCTGGAGATAGAGTGAGTGTGTTATTCACTACTTTTCATACATCATTAAAAATTTCAGCCAAATTGAACGAATGTGTAAATTATAAATTGAATTATAGCTCTTATAATAAATAAAACTATTCAAATATAATTTAAATGCAAATCTAAAGTGTTTGCAAAAATATCATTCACTCAAAAGGAATATACAGTATTAACATATGTTCTCAATATTGCTCTCAATTCTCGAATACATTTTTAAAGATGATATTGATTTTTACTTTTCTGGAAAACTTAGTTTTCAAGTTATCTTAAAGAATGAAAATATACAGGGTATTTGAGTATAGTATGCGTAAACAAACCAAAATAAGCTTTTATAAAATAGTTTACAAATTGAATCGAGAAATTCTGAATTTGATTATAATATTCTGTTATTAAATTAAAACTAAAGTAAATCATCTTTACCCTGGCTAACTCAACCCAACCTAATTTAAACTATGATACACTAATCATAACTAATTTTTCTATTAATTGATTTTTAAAGCTTATGAACTTTTAAAACATATTTTTCTATACTTCTCGTATTTATGTCATTAGCATATACTGTATGTACTCTACACGAAAAGTCTTGTGCGATCTTCAAATCAATTATAGTGTCTGCAAAAATTGATATCTAAAGTCTAGACCACTACAAGTGCTGGTCTTTTAAAACTGTTTATAAAAATATATAAGGCTTTGAATTTCATTTAGATTTAAAACGAGAATAAAAACTAAACATTGATTTTTGTATATAAAGAGTATTCAATTACGATAATCAATAATAAAAAATTCTTTTGGAAAAAAACAAAACTCTTTGGCATTAATTGCACACATTTTTTGCATAAATATTTCACTGTCTATGTCTTTATTGTGCAGTTATTCTGGAGTTATAAAAAAAAAATTTGAATTAAATTCTAATAAAATAGTTGTAAAGAATTTTCTCGTTATTTAAAACATTTCGTTTATTTTCATTTAAATAGAAAAATATTTACTTTTTATAATTATAAATAACATATTTTATTTATGGTTAGATTTCACAATAAATATCTTAGTTTGGGGCCATACTCTACGGACGTCCTCATTTTTTTTTGAAGAATTTTTTACCCTTACTTTTACCCCTACTAAGGGGGGCTTAATTCACAAAAATCCGCATTTGTCTATGAGTGGATTCCATTATAGTCCGCTTTTGAACTACTCTCCCTCCCCCTACCTGTGTGGACGTCCTTAAAGTATTGCCCTTTTCACATTTATTTGGTTTGATCTCAAATAAAAATGAAAAAATTATTTTAAAATGCTGGTATTTCACAATTAATTATTCCTTTAATTTAAAAAAAATTAATTGTAAATTTGAAGTCATATAAAATTGAATTCAATTTATTTTTAAAAAATAACGTCAAATGAATAACAAACAAAAAAATTGCACCAATCTAATATATTTCATTTTGTAAGACTTCTTAAAATAGAAGACTTCAAATGAAAAAGTTAATGTCGATATAACGAAAAAGTAATATAAAAACTTTTAACCAATTTATTGAGGAAAAAACTACATTTAAAATTTTAATGGCTTAATGTTTGTTCAGGGATGTGGTCAATAAATATAGCATGATTATTTTTAGAAGTTCAATATAGGGGCATTCGTTTAGGTGTTAAAAACTTAACAGGTTTGAAAAAGAAGATTTAAGATCTTCGAAATTGAGATGAGCAAAAACGTACATTTGTGATTTTGTGCATTTGTACATTTGGGTATTTGTGATTTTGTGCTTGGTAGTATAATTGTTAAAAAAGAACAGGTTTGAACCTACTTCCTCAACCTTGTTTAATCGAATGAAGAAATTTTTTAATTCATATAAAATCCCAGATTATAACCAAAATCAATTCAAAAAAAAGAAGAAGAAGAAGAAAATGCATAAAAATCACGAGTATTTTTAGTTTCATTTTGAATACAAGCAATAGATTTTAGATCCGACATAAGAATAATAGATTTATATTTATCTCTTTTAACTTAAGACAAAATTTTTAATTTCCATATTAAGTATAAATGAATAATTAATCAATAATTTTTAAAAAACCGTTTGAATTATATAAAGAAAAATACTAAAAATAAAAGAAAAGAATTTCTTCCAAACCTCGAGTTAAGAATTAATATAAATTTCTGTGAAATAAATAATAATTTCTATCATCACAAGACTAAATAGTAAAGTAAATTAATAGAATCTGTTTTGATAAAACAGTATGTCATCTGTCAGATAGTCTGTTAAATCATTATAAATAATAAAATAAAATTTTTTTGTTTTGCGCTCAAATTTAAGCCAATTTATGAATGGTATTTGACTTGTAATATATGACTTAATTAGATAACATAGAAATTCAATTAATGTATTCATAAATAGTTTTAGCGTTAGCTTAAGATAAATTTATATTAGCATAAGAAACAGAAATTAAATATTAATATACACTTCAATTCTCTAAGAGTTCAGATTCGAGTTTACAGATCCAACAGAATATTTGTGTTTTTATTAAGGCTTAGAGAATATGTTGAAATACTGTCTGACCAACAAATATTACCTTTGAGGCCCTAATGGAGCATATGTTTCGCTATCTGAACGTTTGATTGGCTTATTTTGATAGACACAGCTAAGGGTACATATTTAAAAAGCAAATTACAATTTAATTAAACAATAAAAAAACTAAAATGACTTTCGCCTATATGTTTACTACAATACTAACAAAACCTATGAACCCATTTAAGGGGATATAAACAGGGATGAAATGGCAGATGATTCCAAACATTTTTTTCAGCTAAAGTAAAATTAACTAATTTTTTCAAATAAAATACTGAAGAGAGTTTTTTTTAACTGGTTACAAAACACCTGGGTTTCTACATCTCATCTCATAATTTATTAATTGTCAAGCCAATCTCGCAGATTCTTACGATATCTCACAATCTTATTCAAGACTAGCCATTAATTATATGTCCTTCTAATATGCTTTATATAAATAATACTTTAGTTTTTCAAAGTCTTGTGAAAGAATATATTTAGTTTGTCTAACAGTATTAATAATTTGTATTTAAAATAAAATTTATTCAATTATCACTAAATTATTAGCAAATGTTTCATTTGTGTTCGCAAATAAGTGATGAGAACTAATTATATCTATCCATATATTTGTCTGGCATTTGATTAATTAGAATCTATTTGTTTGAATAATTTGAAACTATATTTAGACTATTTGTTAATTTTGTTTTTTGTATTAATAATCGTCAAAAAGATAATTAAAATTGAAAAAAATTAAGAAATAATGTATAAATAATTTGTATAGAAATCATTAGAACATTATATTCAAATTTCACACTTCTCTTAACTTTCCGCTCTAGCCATCTCATCCCCTCTCCTTTTTTCTCCCTTTTGTTGCTTTCCATATACAACTGAAGGACAAAAATATTGAATTTTGAAAATAAAAATTTATATTTCACTTGTTTCTGAGCCAATCAAAGTCATGAGCCGTTTTTTATTTACAGAATAGTAACTTATATTGATATCGGATCAGCAAAAAACGAAAGTGATATCAGTTTTACGGAAGACACTTATCGTTAATTTCAATATCAGTACTCAATAACAGTAATAATAATTAAGTTAATGAATATGTTTTCATTTTATACTCTGTAACTAATAGTATTTGAAACTTTTCAAACTCTTTATTCACTATCAAAATATTGTTGAATTGACTAAAAAATGAGCTCTTTATAGATTAATTACTGAACAGTAGTATAATGTTTGGCGCAAATAGTTTTAATGATAGCAAATGGGAGGTACAGTACTGAGTAGTTTATCATAGTTTGGATGCTTTAATAAGATTTTTAACAAAACTTCGATCCCAAGTGATTGGACAAAGACCTAAATGAGGACTTTTTGATTTCTGGTGAAAAATATGGATTATTATTGTTAGACTATGTTTAGTGCAGTTATGTTCGGTCTTTATAATAAAATTCGGATTTCGATAAAATAATTTTGTTTTTTAGTCTTGCATTTTTAAACATGATAAAAAACTAATATATTTAGCACCCCTGCGTCTTTGGGTTCTAAATTTGCATTCTAAGCACAAGTCTTTGAGGTCTGTGGCCACCCCTCAGAATTTAACCATTTATTATTATTATTACATTTTGTACTACAAAACTAGTTTTCAAACTTTTAAAACTTGTAATTGAATTGATATTATTCTCGACTAACATATAAAAAAATCGCCAACGTTTCAAATTTTTTTTCTATCTTTTAATTCATTGATTATTTGATTTTAATCTTTTAATTTAGGGTTTAATTAAATTCACGTCAAATGATAATTAATCGACGCATAAAAGATATGTTGATTTAATTTAATCACTATTTCAGCTGGGCTATTTTGCAATCGACAAATTCTTACAGAATTTAATTAAAATTGGGTAATTTAGCAGAATTTAAACTACTGTAATTTGCAAGAATTTGACAGAATTTAGCAAGAAATTTACAAAATTCTGTTATTTCTCTAAGAATTTAGAAAGAATTTCACAGAATATTCTACCAAATTTCTAGGGGACCATGCTTTTCTTTATCACAGGGGGTATTTTGGCTGTAGCCTCACTGCCCATCCCTATCATTAACTAATTTGCCAATACTTTTCTCAATAGTGTCTTAAAAATAATTTTAGACTTTAATAGAAAATTAAATTTTATGTCAAAATTTTGATTAAATATTAAAATAAAAAAAATTTAATGAAAAAAAAGTTTCGGAAAAATAAAATCTAATTTTTAAATAAGAAATGAATAAACAATTACTTAATTGTTGTGCTCTCGCAGTTGGGAACAGTGGTTGGCATAGACTGAACAGTACTATAGCCATCAGTAGTGCAGACAATGTGCACATGGATTCAAGCATTGTTTGTCCGCCAAAACCCAAATCGCATACAATTAGATATGATTTTACACTTCAATGTCTTATCTGATTGTGTGACACAAATGTTGACACAACAAGTGTTTGGTCTCAACCAAAATACACGACTCCGTAGTAATAACTGTAGACAACAAACACAGCACTCACTCCACTCTTGGCTCTCAACTCTGCACTCCTTCACTCAGTCCGTGAGTTAATTGAATGACTGAATGATAGGAGAATACACTAAAACATATGCAATGCTCTCATAAGTCAGCGCACAGTTCTATAGCAGTAATTCTGTGCAATACATAATTCCTGTTTCTACACTCCAATACATTAGAGGCACTAATGGCACAAATGGTACTTGAACATTTTCATTATTTAAATTAAAGTGTTTTATTCTGCACAGTATCTATAGTTACCTGTCCTAAAATTTTTTTTAAAAAAGCAAAAATTTAAACTAATTTTTTAGTCATTGAAATCGAAAATATTATTTTGTTTGGATATAATTACCAGTCCTTTAATCTGTTTTAAAGGAAATCACACCTGACGTTACCTCAAGTATTGATTTTCACTACAAAATTCAGAAATTAATATAATTTAAATGAGGTTTTAATGAAAATACAATTTTTAATGCAAAGCACTAACTCTTCACTTAAGGGTAACTCTTTTCTGCTGTCTCCTTTTTATAGTAGAGCATAATAGTGAATCCTTTGGCCGTGTCTCGGCAAGTCACCAAGCAAGGAGGATGGGAACAGTGATTTTGCCACCTCTACCAGACACACACCACATTAAATAGTGCAATGCTTCTGACGCCAAGGAGTCCGGGTTTAGCACGTCTTTGCTTCTCTGGTGAGATATGGGACGAGATTTTGTTTAAACCAATTAAAACACTTAAATACTGTTGTGTAAAACTATTAAACCAGTTGCATTTCTCTTTTTTATGATGTTTTGGGCCCACTGAGGAATACTCTGGATGGAAACAAAACTCAAAATTAATGCAATTACAGTAAATTGGCTGTAAGAAGAGCATAACCCCCAAATCCCCCTATAAAATCATGTGACACAACTGTAGAACAAATTTTGTTACTTTATTAACTATTTTTTGCGTTTATTTATTCAATAATTAAATCTTAATTTGTGTTGAAATCACTTTTTTGATTACAAACACAAATCAAGTCTCGATTGTTAAATAAATAAAATTAAAAAATAGATTATCAAGATACAAAATATGTTTAAGAACTAATTTGTACTACAGTTGTTTCACATGATGTTTAGATGGGGAAAATTTAAAGGTTATGGTCTTTTTACAGCAGGAATGGGTATGGGAAAAATTTTCAAGAGGTATTGGATTTTATCGAAGGCAGGGAAGGTATTCCGGGCTGTGATGTCACGAATTTTACCAAATTTCGGACAAAGGGAGTCCATGGGAGGGTATTTTGTAATCGTCAAATTCTTGCAGAATTTAATTAAAAATGATGTAATTTAACAGAATTTGAGTGATTTGATATGAATGATAAGAATTTAGAATTTCACAGAATATTCCGAAAACGGCGTGATTAAGAGATATGTTGTGAAAGTGTTTAGAATTTACTTATATGTAAATCCAATAGAATATTTGAATTTAGTGTTAAAAATACTAAAATTAGTCATTATATATTTGGACAAGAAATTTACAATAAAATTATATTATTCATCACTGGTCTAGACTCTAATGTTTTCGTTGCTGTGGACTGTATTAATCAACTTCCCTTAACGTAACGTTCATTGTGAACAATCTAAGAGACGACAATAGTATTGTAAAAAGTTGAAAATTTTTCGTATGCTTTCAAACAAAATTGTATTCAATCTTATTTTAACTAAAAGCAAACAGTTTATTTTGATTTTTTTCATTAATCAATTAGTCTTTTATTGTTTTTAGTAATTAATAAATAATAAAATTAAGATATAATATATTTAACATCTATTCAAAGAAGATTTTCCCAATTAAAGTAGTAGTCAATGAGATATCTCTATACACCAGGGATGTGAAAGTTTAGAGAGGGCCAAAAAAGCATCTTAGAGTTGAGATATCGCCGAAATAATCAATATATAATATTTTTTACATCATTTTAGGTCCATTCTGTCTAATAGATTTGTTGTACTAATCTAACCCCCCTCCCCCTATGGTTATTCAAAAAAAATACAAAATGTTAGGGAATGGGTCGAAAACTCAACGCATTTGATTGGAAGATTAAAGCTTTTTCGAAAATTGATAGGAGTATCTAAAATGATGGAATAGTACCCTGAATTGCTTATTTGGACGTATCTCAACTCTAATGCGCTTTTCTCTAACTTTCCACATCCTTGGTGTACACATACACAGTGTATGTGTATGATCTGTGCTTTGATATATATCCACAGTAGTGCCATCCACAATCCTATCCAATTTTGGAATAAATTTTTCATTGCTACTATATAAAATGGCCACAAATTCAAAAGTATAGACATAACCATAGTATTTATGTACTCAACTATTTTGATAAAAATCACTAATTTTAATATCCAATCCATGATTTCTCGTTTCTATAGCAACTAATGTAAATACATACCAAGTTTAGATCATTCAACCACCCAAGTAACTATCTTTAGTCGATTTTTCCTAGGCCATTTCCGCATCCATGATAATTTTTTAAAATTAAAATTTATATTCTATTTAAATGTTTGCAATTTTTGTATTATATGCTTATATTCTTTGGCATATCAATTAGGTTTTACTAGTGATAGTTTTAGTGAACAGTCTGTGTTGTAAATTTTATCTATCAGTTATGGGTTTTGAGTTATTTGCCTTTGAATATTTTAAATTGATAGTTTTCAAGATATTCAATCAAGAATTATTTATATTCACTATACATTTTTTTAAAAATAAGAATAATTAACATGCGAATAACTCGAAAATTATCCACTTAATCTAAAAATACTTTCAATAATTGACAATTTTCTTACTTGTTAATTCAATTCACAACTTTATTAATTTTAATCACAAACTGTGATTTAGCAGATATAGATACTTTCAATAATACTTTTTATCTTTTTATACTCTACCAATTCAATAAATCACTTGTTTGTTTAAAGCATTTTGAAAAATTTACCTTTATCATAAAATATTTGGGATGAGGTTGAGAATGAAGCGGAATTTGGGAATAACGTATTATAGAACAACAATTAATAACGGAATATTTGTTGCTTTTAAATCTTGGTTGTTGTCCAAAAGTTAGTTATCCAAGAACACTCAATAATTATTATTCTTTCAGAGGGTGTCGGATACTGACAAAAACCTCAAAATCACAAGGGGCATAGGGTGGAGTATTTTGAAATCGTCAACTCTTACAGAATTAAAAATGGAGTAATTTAACAGAATTCCGACTAATTCTGCAAGAATTTAACAAAATTCAGACAAATGATGAATTCTCTAAGAATTTAGATAGAATTTCACCGAATATTATCCAAAAACGACGCTTCGGCGTCATATTCTTAAATACAAAATAACAATTTCGTTGAATAAAGTATTGAAAGAGTAATGATATTAACGATTTGAAGATTTCACTTCAAATTAAGTGATAGAATATAAACTATGAATACAGGATAGAACTAGCTTGAAAGTTATTTTTTTAATATGTTTTAATATTGATTATCTGAAAAACGAGTTCGAGAATGTAAAGTATTCTTTCTATTAAAGCTTAAAAAAGAGAATAAACTGTATTAAATCAGTGATATTTAGTAATCGATAAGAAATATAAAATTAATTTTCTTTAATACTTATTGTGAGT
>JAQFXN010001454.1:0-15265 GCA_034693365.1 Liacarus xylariae
CCTATACGAGACACAGCATACAATTTTAATACAATTCTTTTGGGCCATAAATTATAGCTCACAACAGATATAATTTTGAATTAAAATATCAATAACTTTAAGAATTGTCAAAAATAGAACAAAATTCTCGTATAAATGAATTTAAAAATATAATTAAATTTTTATTAATTTGATTCATAATATTGTGAATACAGTTATGGAATTATATTGAAATTAAATGTTAAAAAATGTTCAAACAGAAAAAAATATATAATTTGTTCGTATAATTGGTTTAATTAATTAATAAATAATATATAAAAACTAAAGTTTATGTTAGGAATAAAATATATGTTTAAATAAAATTATGTCTATAAACAAAAATTTTAATTGAAAACAATAAATTGATTAATATTGGGATTAAATCAATAGTTTTCTTGATTAGAGTTTTGTTCGATTTTCAATGGAGTACTCGATTGATATAAATTGTGATCGAAATTGATTTGTCGTTTAAAATAATTTCTGAGTTGTTTTGCTTTAAGTTTATTGAGTTTTTCATTCTGAGTGGTCAGCGCTTGGAATACTTCATTCAGATCTTTCTTCACACAAGACATTGCACTACAGAAAGCAGTAATACATTCAATATTATTGTCGATTGGATTGTTTTCAAATAATGTCGAATAGTTTGCACTCCTTTTTGGCTCTAAATTCTGTTCTTCTGTTAGTCTTTCGTTTCGATTAAACATTTTATTATCACTTAATCCTAATAAATACGAACTCTTGTTAGTCAAGTCATTAAATGTGCATAAATTTGTCTCATTTTGGTTCCCATTCCTTGTCTTTATTTGTTTTTGTTTATTGTTTGCTAAATAAGGTTTGCTATCAATCAGATTGTTATTCAATTGAGTCAACGAATCATTTATTGTAATAATTGTGTCATTATTTGTAATATTAGTCTCTCTTTCATTGCATTCAATCGTTTCTATGATATCTTCATTAGTCGTCATTGTATTCAATTGTGAGCCATATCTCTGCTGTCCGTCCACTGCCTGACCGTTCGCCACATCACGTCTCAAGTCCTCCAATAGTCTAACAGTGATTTGTTGCCAACTCTCGTCCCTATTGTCCGATTCGTTTCCAACCAAATCGTAATCAATAGTCTTATCAACGCTTTTATTCTCGACTTTCAGTTCATTTACTGAACGTATAATTAAATTATTATAACTATTATTAGTATTACTATTGTTAAGGCCTGAACTGATAGCCAATTGGTTTGATTGTGTCATCACATCATTGACGGGACAGGTGTTGGACAGACACTCGTTCTGCAGTCTTAATCGCATCACTTCTTTGATCAACTCATGTCTGCATCGCTCCAAATAAGTGCACTTCTGTTCACATCTCTTAAGTCTTTCAATCAAATCACACAAAGCTATGCGTAAACCAAATTCACCACAACTTGAATTCATTTTATCAATAAATACTTCAATTATTATATAATCAATAAATAAATATATTTTTAAGTAATAAATAAATTGATTTTACATTAAATTTTAAACACTTTTAAAACTCTCTGTCCTTTAACTCATTTATTCGGTTTTGAACTCAAAGGAAATGTTATTTTTTAGGAAATTAACTAAAATTCTTGAATAAAAGCAAATATTTTATGAATAATAATAAAAATATTTTGTCTTTACGTCAAATCCGTGACTCAAATGTCTGTTTTTGTCATTAAATACCAAACAAAACAATCAATTTGTTAACAAAATTATAATTTGATTGCATTAATGGCACAAATATTTATTGTTTAATATAAAAAAATAAATAAATTTTAGTTAAACTATATTTTAAACGATAAACAAATCAATTGATTAGTTATTGAACTCAATCTGTATTTTAAATCCCATTAAAACGTATCCAATATTTGCGAATCAATTCATCCATAAATGGCATTACATTTCAATAAAACCTAAAATATGTAAATAAAAAACGTTTCAAAATATTTGTTTGTTTTTTGAAATCCGTATTCAAATTGAAAAATAGCTTAAAAAATACATAACTTTCAAAATATGTGAATAAATTCCTTCATAAGATGTTTGAGATTAACTATCTGTACTAACTAACTTGTATTCATGCCAGTATAATATATGCTAAACAATTGTTGACTATTATTGCAATGTTTCTATACTTGTCAGTCAACAACTAATTCTCTCTCATATTTACTGCGGTTAATCTCAAACATCTTATGAACGAATTTATTCACAAATATGGTTTAAAACATGAATTAATATTTGACGTAATTTATTATCAAATGGTCTTAGTTTACAATCAAAGTATACGTATTTAATGGGGTTTACAATCAAACCCTCACTAATGTCGAGACAGTATTTGCTATCAATGGGGGCTCAAATCATGTCTTTAAGGGTCACTTTGTTTTTGGACAATAATTTATAGATTTTTTTTGTATTGAATTGGATTTTAACGACAAAACAAAAACACATTCAATAAAATTGAAAATCAATTTAATTATATATTTTGTAAAAAATAAAATTACAAAACAATTAAATCAAAAGTCTATTCATAACTGAATTATTAGTCACTGTTTAAGTGATTGCAAAATGACTTCAAAGGTATTGAATGTATTCGCGAATTTGGAGACCGAGTTCTTGGAGGCGAAGAAGAGTCTCAAAGAAGTGGACGAAAGCATCAAAAAGATTACCGGAAGAGAACCCACGTATGCATACAGTCGTACAGATAGTTAAGCACTTTATTTAATTACAAATCATTACTATTGTATTGAAATAGTCTGACGAGTAAAGCGGTTAAACCCCAGACCAGTGCTCGCAGTCGAGTGACCACTCCTTTTGGTAATTCATTTTCGTCTGCGATCTCTCAAATTGAGGAACAATCAGATGAACCGCAAAGAAAGAGACGTTTCTATGGAAGCGCTTTCAACCGGTATTTCAATCGATTTGTTTAATTCCTAAACAATTCTTTTTATCAATAATTTGTTGCATTTTTCAGATTACGCGGCGCCGAAAGAGATGTGGGAATGGATTTCGAAGAACCGGTGCGTAAACCAACTCTTCAGTCTTCGGTCATTGCGACCACTCGTGAAGTAAAGCCTCGAACACAGGCTTTAGAAGAACAGAAGAGCGATAAACGCGATATCGCACGGAATAAACGCATGTTTGGTATGATTTTAGGGACTCTTCAGAAGTTTCAAAATGAAGAATCGAATAGAAAGGACACGGTTTGTGTGGAAAGGGGTTTAAATCTTAGGACAAAATTATTAAATTTATTTTCCATTAATAGCAAACACAGAAGAGGGTTGAGATCGAGAAGAAATTGGACGCAAAGGCAGAGGAAGAGAGGAATGCTATGAGGAAAGAGAAACGGGAATTGTTTTTGGTTAGACGTGAAAAAGAGGCACAAATCAGACGCATTGAGCATAAGATGCAAAGAGTGGAGATTGTAAGACATGAATCAATACTGTATTCAAAATAATTATTAATTAATTTTATCGTTTTTATTGTGGTATAGCATCAGGAATGGGAACGATCCCATCAACACCTCTCGAACTTCATTCAAACCAAAACAAAGCCCTATATATTCTATTTGCCATCAAAAATGAGTCCCGAATCTGAGATAAGATTACAGGAAACCAAAGACAAATACAGGCGTAAGAGATGTTCATTATTACGCGATTTATATATAATTGAAGTTATTTTTAATTTATTTATTAAAGTAATTGTCGCCGAAAAGAGAGCCAAAGTTCAGAAAGAGTTGTCTGAAATCGACGAACTCTATAAAAAAGAAGAGCAAAACGATGTTATCGATGAAGAGGAATGTGAAGACATGGATATTCATGTGTCGAATGAGAATTCAGATGAGAGACAAAAAACTGAAGACAAAAATGAAAATCAATTAACGATTGAATCTAACAATAATAGAGTCATTACAGGAGATGTGAATAATAAAACTGATGTCTCGACAGTTGCCATAAATGAGAAGACAGTGAAAGACAAGTCTAATGGTGTGATCGCAGACAACGTCGAGGGGGAGAGCACTGAAACACTTGAAGAGACGATTGGAGACAAAGAATTTGAACCCATTTATGACGAATGAATTGATTTATTTAAATTGTGTACAAAAAAACAAAACTTTTTTTTACATTTCTTTTAATGACAAAAATCAGGTGAAGTTTTATTGGCATCTATTGAAAAGTTAGGCCAAACACAAAAATAAGGCTTTTTTGCTTCAATTAATTTATATTTTTTTCCAAACAACCATTAATCACAATATTTCTTAAATCAAATCATTTGACAAAAATTAATTGTTTATAAACAAACTTTGATTATTTAAACCCTTAATTATACCGCCGTTTTCAGGCAATACTATATCTGATTCATTGAGTTTACGACTAGTTTTAACTAAATTGCAATTACTTTCGCACAACTTATTTAAGTCCCAAATATGCAAATGTTTACTCTTTCCCTGTTTTGCATAAACGAAAAACTGTTTATAGCTTTTCTTATTGATTACATCCAAAAGTACTTTTGGTGGCGAGTGTTTAGGCGTTAAATGAATCAGTTGTCGATTGTTCTCATCGCCAAAACCCGACAAATCACTCTCTTTTAAGTCCTCTTTATTAATAGCGATACAGAACCCGAGTATTATAGCCCAATGCGCTCTCTGTCCGCCCAAAAGTGTCGGCTCATGGTTTGCATCTGAATCGTAAGGCACCAAAACTGGCAGACCTTTGGCCAAATGCAATACTAATTCATTTATTTGATCCTTTAGGTTGACTTTGATTTCTGTCTGAACCGATAGCACTCTATTCGCTAGTTTTGCCATATTTTCCACTGAAATCGTATAACAATTTTGTAAGTTTTGATTCATTTTTTTGTTTTGGTTTTTTGATTGAAATCTAATTTTTATTTATTTACTTATTTTTCAGATTTTAGTTTTAGAAAATGATTTAAATTAAGAGAAAAATAGTTGAATTGTGAGTATAATTATAAGACATTGTACTGAAAGAGAATATAATTCTCGAATTGAAGTATTGGTAAGTATTCTCATAAAGAATTATCAGTCAATGAGTTAATTATCAGTTTATTTATACATCAAGTGATTAGAGAATTAATCGATAATTAGTTTGTCATTCACTTCAAACAAATACCTGAAAACATTTCACCGGTTTTAGTGAAACCCAATTCCTTTGCCGTTTCGAACAAATCATTTTGATTTAGTTCTGATAGACTTTTGGATACCAATGACTGACACATAATGAGTGCCACTAAACCACATCTGAATTAATTTTTTAAAATTATTTAATAAATTGCATTCAAATATAGTTAGAATTGAATGTTTCATACTTTGGCCCCATTTGTATCACAGACTCGACATCATTATAGAGCGAAACCATTGAGAAGTCTTCCAAGTCTTTGGTTATATAATTCCAATACAGGGCACAGGTATTGGAGGATATCTCGTAAGAATTGGTCGATATATTCGGTTCGCTTATTGTTCTGTTTGACCCAAACATTTGATCTCTTGTCCCGACCGGCTGTGGAAGGGCTGGAGGTATTGTATGTTCCGAACGACTCCAACAATTGGAAGACATCTTCACATCCCTTGGCTTTTGTTCTTTAGAATTGTTTTCCCGACTCTTATTCCTCCCAACAATTTAATGGTTTCAGAACCTAATCATTGAAAATATGTTTATTTCTGAGAAATCTGTTTCCGATTTTATAAGTATTGGATTGAATGCTTCAATTTCTGTGTCCAAAGAGTTGAACACAAGATATTCAACACTTGAATGACTGGTAAAATGTTAAACAAAAGTTGAGACCATTTATGGGTTAATGCATTCAATGATTTCAATCTTTTATTAATATTTTGCAAAACTAATCAATAGAGAGCGCATGTCTTATGTTCGGCCAAATTAAAGCCATAAATAAATGATTGCTATGAGTAATCCAGTGGGACATGTGTTTGGGCACAACACTAATCACCAGAATTGAAGATTCAGAATATGTTTTAAATGAATAAATAAATTATTGATAAATGCATTGAATTTATTGTATTAATTATGGTATTCAAAGCCAAAGGTATGCTTTAGTTTTGGTTGACTTGTTTTTAAATGACTGAACTGTACTGAAAAGCACATGCGCTCAGACTATATGTGCTTTGGATGAATAGGACAATAGATGGCAGTAAAGGGACTGACTATTGATTTTGTATGAATTGAATGCACGAGAGTTTAAAAACACGTGAATTGATATCACATTTATTGTGGATTTAATTTAGAGTTCATATCATTTAAGTTATTAATCAATTAATTGTAACAAAAATGGATACAAATAGTGATCAGAATTTCAAAGAAGTCGTGTCTCAGAAATCACGGAAAAGAAGAGCCGAACAAATGGATGTCGACATCGATAAGACACCGACTGATCCAACGGATCCAAAACCGTTTATTAAACCAAAATTACCTGATTTTAAGCCTTTAAGTAGTGAACAACTGATGGTATTTATAGATAAAATGTATTTTTGAATTATTTTGAACTTATTTTTGGTTTGTCTTCAGTCAAGTGGTGTTGAGGTCCGCAAAATCCCGGTTCCGGCCAATCGATACACACCATTGAAGGAGAATTGGATGAAAATATTTACACCAGTTGTGGAACATTTGAAACTACAGATCAGATTCAATCTGAAGACCCGTATCGTTGAGATTAGAGTAAATTATTTGGATATTTGTTTCATATAATCACAAAATATTTAACAATAAATTGTTTGCCATTAATAGTCGTGTAAAGAGACGGTTGACATCAGTTCCATACAAAAGGCCGCAGACTTTGTTAAAGCGTTTATATTAGGGTTCGAAGTGGACGACGCACTGGCATTGGTTCGATTGGACCAACTCTTTCTCGAGTCTTTCGAAATAAAAGACGGTTTGTGTGATTCAATACTTTACTTTTGCTGAACGGCTTTAAAGACTAATAAAATATTATTTAATACTTCAGTCAAACCATTAAAAGGCGATCACTTGTCGCGAGCCATCGGTCGAATCGCTGGTAAAGGCGGGAGAACTAAGTTTACGATTGAAAATGTGACCAAAACTAGAATTGTTTTAGCGGACAGGTATTAAAGATACAGTTAGTGTTTTAACATTTGCCGATTCTTAATGTTTACATCTATTTCAGTAAAATTCATATTCTGGGCTCATATCAGAACATAAGGGCCGCGCGAACTGCCGTTTGTAACCTAATTCTGGGCAGTCCTCCGTCCAAAGTGTACGGAACAATGAGACAATTGGCGAACAGACTATCAGAAAAGTTTTAGGTTTAGAAACTACTAATTTATGTAAAAATTTAAATTATATTTTCAATAAATTACAGACATTTCTCATAATTTTATTTCTTTTTAAAGTATAAAATCAAACTTTTGGTACAAAAAAGACCGAATTTATTACTATCTTTTCACTACTTATAGTTGTTTTTTTCAGAACCAAAGACAACGTCTAAATTGTTTTGAATTATTTATTGATTTCATTTACAGAAAGTGAATATAAACCTATTGAAGATATTACTTCAGTCCATAGCTTTGATATCGCAATCGATTGAATGTTTGTATAAATTATGTTTGCGTTTGTGTAAAGCGTTTTGTTGAGTAATATAGTTATGTTTGAATGCATTTATATAAACGTTGTTTCATATAATGCCATAAAGACTCTGTCCAATGTATGGCCCGGTGGCGCAACGGTAGCGCGTTTGACTCCAGATCAAAAGGTTGCGTGTTCAAATCACGTTCGGGTCATTTAATTTTTTTTGGGCACTTTTCCTTAAATTGATTTGCATTTTGTTTTATCGTTTCTATATTTAAAATTTTTTATAGATTTTAAACTTTTTTTCTCGTTTTGTTTAAAACTAACCATTTTTTGAATTTTATTCTTTTCGTATAGTTTTATCAGTCGTTTGTCTGACTGTCTCTTCCTTTGAATTATTTCTTTGAACTTTTGCGCCGAAATTATGTTTTACCCAAATATTTATAATAGAGTTTTATAGAACTTATCAAATGTATGTGTGATTTAAATGAGAACAATTTGTTTATATATAACTTATTTATTTTGGCCATAAGTTTTAACATAATATTTCAAATATAAAATTTAGTTTCAATTCTATATTAGAAAATATCTCTTAACGACGGCTTAAGAGTTATTTGGGGTCTTTATTGGTTTTTATTAAACAAATTAAATGCGATTTAAGTTACAAACTTTTAATATTCGAAAATCTAATTATTTATGTATTTTTAAATACTTTTTATTAAAAAAAACATTATTTACAGATATATACTGTATATGAAACTACTTAACGATAATTTCAATAAAATAAAATCAAAAGTATTTAAAAGTAATAAAAAAAGAAAGTTTCTGATATTAATGTCAAAAAACATAAAAGAGTTGAAAAACATATTTTTTATTTGGTTTTATGCCTCAAAACTAATAGAATTTGTTTGGAAAAGCATTTTTAAAATAATAAAATATTAAAAACTTATATTCATTACAACATACAGTATATATTGATAGTTTGTCTACTGTATAGGAACGGTGTGGAACAGTGTGTGTTCCCTAAATAAAATGACGTTTACAGTCGTCCATTGCCCCGAGCGAAGACAAAACTTGTTTTTATAACATTTCCCCATTCCCTCCTCGTTTCTGTACCTCAAACACACACAACTTTTATATATTTCAAAACTCATACCAAAAACTTTATACATTTCTCGTATAGCCTTCAGCAATGAGTGCCAATACAGTATTGCCTATTTCGACATCAGTTTTTCTGCTCTCTCCTCTCTATTTTGACCACAAGTTAGTTGTTTTCGCATAACTTTTTTTTCTGACTGAAAAAAACTTGTATTTATTGATACAATAATATACTTACATATGGTCTATAGTTTTTGCTATTTAGTTATGTTTTGTTTTGTTTAACCAATTAATTAATATTCAATTTTATGCGTTGTTTACTATCAGTTTATTTTTTTTATATGCATTTGTGTCAAATCATTTCTGAATAATTTTTTTATCATTTTATATAAAGTTTTGTTTTTTATTTTCTTAAACGAAAATATATTTTTTCTCTCAACTCAAATGTTGGGTTTGAAGAAAAACAAACTTTTCTGACTTCAAAAAATTAAAGTAAATTAAAAGTGTTTTTTCTGACTTTTAACTGATTTTAATATCTTTTGCCATCAATTCATATGAAGTTAAGTTTGTGTTTGAATTATGAGCCAAAGCATGTCATCTGTTTATTCGTATTGAGATTAATACAACTTATCAGCACAAGTATGTATGTATTTTATTTCTCCTAAATACTAATGTAAAAACTTTTTAGCCTTTAGATAAAATGAGCCTTCGAATATTGTTTTGTTCACTTTTATTAATATTAAATAATTATTTTAATATTCAAAATCAATTCATATAATTATAAAAAATATTTATAATTAATATTCTTCAATGAATGTAATGCCGTATAAAATTCTCTAAAGTAAATAAAACTTGTTGATAAGTTTTTTAGTGCATAAAGTTAATAGGTATTGACAATCCTGTCAGTTGTGGAGAGGGGGAGGGCTTAATCTAAAAAGGATAAAACTAATAGAATTCAATAAAATAGTGTACGTTGTTTGGGTCACAATTTCTTATAATGGGAATCCCATAAAAGAAATTTCTGCATTGGCGAGTTTTCTAGCGGCCACTAACGGCCACCCTTAATTAGTCTAGATTAACAAACATCATGTGCTCTTCAATATGATATAGGTCCTGATTTGTACTTCGTTGTAGTTCATATAAAAATTAAGGTCGAAGTTCAAATTATCTAATAACTTTTGAATGGTTTGTTTGATTTGAATAATTGTTTAAAATTCGGATTCAACATGTCATAATTAGTCAGAATAGATGCAAATATCATTAATTTTGTTAATAATTAATTTTAAAATTAATTTATAAATTTAATTATTTTATAATATTGCTAGATTTGTGACTGCCTTCAAAAAGGTGGGTAGGGTAGCAATGAGTAAAATAAAAGTTAATATTTTTGAAGCTAAAACACACAATTATGATAAATATATTCCAGTTTTATAATAAAATATCAATTGTGCAATGTGGCACATTTTAGATCACCTTTTACATGAATTTCAAAAGTTAAACAGTTAATCGCGTAGATAATTAAAAGTATAGTAAAATCATGTTTACAATTTTTCATATTATTAATAAAGAATTGTCGCTCATTAAGCAATCTTTGAAAATCTTAATAAATTTTTTAAAAATAAACATCGAACTTTTATATTTAACAACAATTGAATTTATCTTTCTCTTTACTTTATTTTTATATTTATGTAAGCTTATTAAAGTGAGCGAATGTTATTCTTAAGAATATAGACAAATGCATATTATTATGAAGGGGCAATGAAAACTCAATATAGATGGCTTATTTTTGTATAAAGGGTTACTAATATCAACGAATTTAGTATCCATAAACCTTCAACCCCACTTATTTTATTTCAAATATGAATTTCAGCTCAATATAATTTTGAACTTAATATGTAAACTGTACTGTATATTCAGTTTGCACAGGTCATACGTGGGCAACAGATTAGCACAATACAGAAAACCACATTATATAGCCATAGACTCCAATACCTATGAGTTAGTATATAATGCTAATTATTCTCGATGCCAATTATTGACATTTTGCATAAGCCTATTGATAATGTGCTGAAGAGCTATGAACAACCTAGCAATATTATACAAATATCTACAAGTTTGTTCACGAATTCTGTAACGCTTTGAAAACGGGTCTAGTTTTATCCTTTCACATATGCTGAGCTGTGCTTTAATTATTCATTAAATTAGTTGTTTATTAGTTGTTCTCTTATAAAAAATATTCTTTAAGTAAATTAAATTATATTAATAAGTTTTCTGTTAATTAAGGCCTTCATTAAACGTAGTGTTTTGTTGAAAACGGCGCTAAACTTTTATTTTTTTGAAACTTTTTTTATTAACTCTTCTGCTAAACATTTATAGTATTTTCCATTAGATTCTTAGCTTCTGATTAGTGTAAATATACTTTTATTTTATTTTCATTTTTCAGTATTTCTGCCAAAATTTTTCATAAAAGTTTTTTTCTTAATTTTTTGTTTTTGTTGTTTGTTTTGTTTAGTCTTCTCTAGTAATCAATTCTAAATATTTTAAGACCAAAATTGAAGAAAAGAGTTAAAGACTTAGATATTTTCGATTTCATTGCCTTTTATGCAATTAATCATTTGTTTTTTTGGAAAACATCTCTAAAATTAGTTGATTTCAGTATAGCTCCTCTCGATATATTTCAGTTTTACATTCATTTCTCATATGAATTGCCAAAAAAACTTTTTAAAGACTAAAAAGTTTTGTTTTATGAGTTGAAGCGCACGATGGAAATCTCAAATTTTCCCTAAAAATTTCATTAAAGTATAGTAACTCTAAAACAAGTGGTTTAGATGTTAGTGAAGAAGTTTATAAATAGATATAATTTGTTGTTCATATGACACAAACCAAAACAACTCTCATTCTCTCTCCAAATGTCAGCGCTTTCTTCAAAAATGATTTTATTATTTTTATTTAATTTTAGAGAATCTCAAACTCAGAGTTAAATTCTTTAAAACTAATTCTTAATTATCTAATATTTCAAATATTTTTTCTCAATTAATGGTATAATTAATTTTCAAATTCTCTTTACATAAATCACAGATTTTAGTGAAACTTTTGAAGGAATAAAACAAAAACTGTTTTTGGAAACTTTGATTAAAATATGAATAATTGGAAGAATAATTGCACCAAAAAGAAAATGAATCGAAAGAAAAGATAATGTTTTCTAAAACTGAATTATGAAATACAAACACAAGTGTTTCCGCTTATACTTTAAGTGCAAGACTTGGTTCTAAAAAGAAATTTATGAAAATTTTCAAATTCAGTGATCAAACAGAAGAACTAATTATGACATTAATCACAAGAATTTCATCGAAAGGCAAGTATTGCAACAAATTTTTAAATGACTTATAACTCCTGTTTATTCTAATCAAATGTCTTAAAAACGAGAATTGAATAAAAGTTGATTGAGTTGTTGGCGCTTTAATTTGGGTGCAATTTCTCATTTACTCCTCTTTTATTGTTTCTAAAACTTTTATAACTTTATATATCATAAATTTAAATTTTATTTAATTTCTTTATCAAAAATCTATATATTTTCGGTGTATTTTAAGTGTAGAATACAATTAACTGAATAATAATGTCAATGAACTGAACCTCTCGTTTGAACGAATGAAAGCCATTCGGCGAACATTGCATTCATATTCTAGAGTTGAGATCACTTTTTCATTCTTTTCTCTCCTTCTTTGAAAAGCGCTTATACTATGGCTCAAACCTGTGAACCATAGTTTAGACAAACGATAAGACATCTGCATATGTGTCTGTGTCTGAGTCTAACTGATGACCACTCCATAAGCTTATTGACCACAACTTATATATTGTTCTCTCTCTACCTCTCCCTTTCTCCCTCTCCCTCCCCTCCTCCATCTCATACGTTTGCCTTACATTTAAGGAAAATAAAATAAAATGAAAGCAAAAAAAACCCTAATTCTATTGAAATTGTAAAAAAGGTTTATTTTATGGAAAATTAAAGAATTTCCAAAAGAAATTGTTTTCAAATCTATTTTAGAAATGGATTTGCTTTTGAAGAATATTTTTGATGTAATATATTATTTATAGCACTGGAATTGTTTTGTATAAAAGATTTATATTACAGTTTTTTTAATTCTGTTCTTGAAATGAATTTAAATATTCTATAAATTAAAAAATATTCTCACATAATTCAGATCTAACTCTTTGTATCCGATTATTCAATTCTTGTGTGAATGGCTTTACCGTATATGCAGTCTATACGGGAGTAAAGTATGCGTTGAATTGTACGCATATTTATTATATTCTGCGCGACTCCTGCTTTACACAAAGTTAAGGTTGTTCTGTAAAATAAATTTTTAAGTAATAGATAAAATGTCAATCTTTATTGTAATTTTTAGAACAAAATATTTTTATCTAAAAAAAGTTTAACGTTTTTCCACTAATTATTAAATTTATTTTAAATTGTTGACAGAATTAATTGTTATTATAATTGTTAAATCTATAATATTTAGTATACAATTTTTTAAATGCTACGATTTTTATGCAATATTAACATATTTTAATCTTTATATATTTTTTCGATTTTTCAATATGATCTTGAAACTATTGAAATTAATTTTCATGATCATTAATGCACTTCTTTAATAGAATAGGGTTTGAGTAGAATAACAAGATTAATGCTCACTATTTTGCATAGATTGCATGAATAATTTATTCGAAAAAATTGACATGAATTTAGACGACTAACAACTCTATTCGCAGTATATCCTTATTTCAGTGCCTGTGTCTCTACAGTTACTGCTACAGTAGAATCGGTCTCTCCAGTGCTGCACTTCTCTCTCCTCAGCGCGCTGTAGCACATCCCTGCACAGCAGTATGTAATGGTAGTACCCATAAGCCAAGGTCCATATTCCTGTTTTCAACTTTTTTCTTCTTTTTCTCTCTACTGTACATATACTCTAACGATATAATAGAAATGCGTTTGAATTATGAGGTTTTATAAGGTTTTGCTTCTATCGATTCAATACTTTCATCGTTGGATCAAAAATTCGGTTATTCTATAATAAAAATGCATTTGGAATAACACAGAAATTCTTAGTAAATATCAATTCTTGAGTGAACACTAAAATACGAATTAAATAATTATTAAATAAATTATAGATAAACAGAACTCAGTGTTCAGTAGAGAATAATACTTATACTGTATTTAAATAATTTATTTGATAAGGACTTAGACATGAATTGTTTAAGAAGTTAAAGAATTTTTTACTACAAATCAATTGTATATTATATAAAATAAATCGTTTTTATTATTTCATACATTTTTAGGATTCTTTTGAATGAAATAACAAATTCATAGAATATATACAATTATTAATTTAAAAATAAATTTAAATAAGAAAAAAGCAAATAATTTTAAGCCTAACTATAGGAGTAATTCGTTTGCTTTTGATTTCTCTTTTTAATATAAATTCATTTTATTATTCGATTCCAACCAAACATTTGATTTTCTCAGTTAAAAAACCATTAGTTATTGGTAAAACACATATCTTTAGTTATTTTTCAATTAATGAAGTATTTCTCAAAACAGCACTTATTTTTTGGTTATTCTGTAGTTTAGAGAAAAATCTGTTTAATAAACAAAATCATGACTTATTCTAGAATTTCCATGACTTTTAAAAAAGTTTTGATTAATTATATATTTTTTAAAAACAATCATTTAATATCTTTTTCTTGAATTATATTCTTTTAATAGTCTGCTCTAAAATATTCATCATTTAAACACTTGTATAAAATGATTTTTAATAGTCTTAAGATTTATTACAGGTTTTAATTTACTTCGAATCTGAAAATTCTCGATTTAATTAAACTATATTATAATTATTTTATATTTTATACTTAAATTTCTCAGAATAACAATAAAATCTTGACTTTTTTATTAAATTATATTTACATTCTTTAATCATTAGTTGATTCGCAAAACATTAGGCACAATAAGGCGTTAAATTACTCACTTCTGTTCATAAACAGCGATACAGTGATGACCACTACTCGGATTACGGAAGTGTATTAGAATTTGAATTAGTACTTCAAATTGAGAACATTCACAGTATAAGTGAATATAATATATAATTTACTTCACAAATATTTCATATATTTAACGCTTCAAAATATTATTCACTTATATCTACAATGATTTTATCGATTTATTGTTAGAATTTATAAGTTTAATAATGCTTTAAAGCGAATATATTGTGTGCCGAACTCGAGCCACTGGTCTTCTCAGTGCTGAAATAGCTGTAATGACCACTAACTTATATCATTGATATCACACTATTTCTCACTTTTCACGCGTTCCCAATTTATTACATTAGATTTTTGATGTTTTTTATTTTAAAATTCCGTCAGTGTTTTAGGACTGGTTTAATCTATTCGGACAAGCAATTGTCTTTACCAGTGATGATCACAGCCTTACCCACCAGTAGATGCCATCACAGAAGAGCATTCCTTTTGAATCTACACATACCCTAACTTATGGCATAAATTAGTTCTGTTTCGGTAGTGAGTTTCAAA
>JAQFXN010001455.1:0-15262 GCA_034693365.1 Liacarus xylariae
CTGGTGTATTAATGTTGAAATAACAAGATATTATAGCATTTAACATTTCAAAAGAATTTCTAAGATTTTAAAGCAAGATAAATTCTAATAAACATATTTATTAAGCCATTCAAGAAATTAAAATAAATGCTTTTAATTGCAGTTGCAAAAATATAGGTCAAAGGAGAGCTATGTTTCTAGGTTAAATTAATCAATGTGACTTTATTACTCGCTGCAAATTGAATTTGAAAGTATTTTAAATATAAATCTAATGACAAATTTATTCCAATACTAAACAGTGGAGACAATAGTCAAGGAAAAGGCGCCGTTTCGAGTCTTAGCGTAATTAAATCTCTCAGGTACAATTTTATTTTGTAATAATATTAATAAGAGACCACAATTATAGTTGAAACAGAACAAAGTTCATTACAAAATATGTTATTTGGATTTAATCTATAGGGTATTACGTGTATTGCGACCATTAAAGACCATTAAACGCGTTCCCAAATTAAAAGTAAGTATAGATCAAAAAATAAAAATAAAAGACCACTTCATGTGATTGTGTGAATTGAATTTTTATTTTTATATTTAATTTTCTCAAAACAATAAAAAACAATAAAACTAATGATTAACTAATGTAATGTCTCTCTTCCCATCTCTCTTCAGGCTGTGTTCGATTGTGTAGTGACTTCATTAAAAAATGTGTTCAATATATTAATAGTTTATATGTTATTTCAATTTATATTTGCTGTGATTGCTGTCCAACTATTTAACGGAAGATTTAATTATTGTACGGATGAATCAAAGTTATTCGAAAGTGAATGCGCGTAAGTATTATTAACACATAATTTATTTTGTCCAGACCTTAATAAATTTTTAGCAGTGGGAATTAAATTTTGAGTAGCTATAGAATAGCATAGGGTGTTGGATTTAAAATAATCAATGTCAAACTGGGTCACTAGTGTATACAGTTGTTTAAATGGTGAAATCTGAAGAGATCCTTCTAATATTTATTATATTTATTCGTTTGTTCCTGCTAATATTCAGTTTAAAATTTATAAAAAATTCTAAGTTATTCCTAAAATAGTCTAGATTCTGTCTTGTAGTTTAGGGTTAATGAGTCCTTTCACAACTTCCTTGTACAGTATTCACTTTGCAATATACCAGAACTATTAGGGGTGTTTGATAAGAAACTACAGATATTTGTCAGTATTCTAGCCAATATCCCTTGAAACTCCTTTCTTTTATTTTAAAAATAATACTGCAAAATTAGAATTTAGTAATTAACTAGCAACTATATATTATTAACAAACTATACCTGCATATTATTAGTATTTAGAGGCAGGGGATTAGATTTGACATCAATTCTAAGTTTTGCTTTCCTTTATAGTTGAGTCAAATAAAATTAATTAAACTTCTAATTGATTACTGCATTAGAAATATATTGATTTAAACACATTTATCACTTCAATATTCAGATACGAAAATAGTCTTTCAAATAATGTCTAAAAATAAATATTGAAAATAAATAAAAAGGTTCCGGGAGTGACTATAATATTTTACTAGCTATAACTTCCCGCCCCTTTGGCCAATCTGTGATATTTTTAAACACATACTCACAGAATATGATTCTATGATTTATTGATTCAGGAATTTAATACAAAAATCTATTTTTACAATTTAGTCAATAAAATATTCAAATATTCTATTCATTCATTTTAGTGGAGAATATTTTGAATTTACATCAAAATATAAGCCTCCAGTGGTTAAGAAGCGAAAATGGGAGAAACATCCGTTCCATTACGACAATGTTATCGCTGCTATGCTTACACTATTCACTGTACAGACTGGTGAAGGATGGCCTCAGTAAGCAAACTAATCTAGATTATATTTAGAATATATTAATGACTTGAGTTTTTTTTTGCATTTTATAAAAAAATACAAATTCAATATTTTATGTCTTTATTTATTTACAACTCAACTTATATATTATTTTTAAACCCAACTTGGTTCAATTATATATATTAGATTTTTATGATCTTAGATCAGTATAAAACTGTTATTTTATAGTCATTTGTTTATTCTTTATAATAAATTTTAACGATCAATAGTCCAAGGTTACATTTTAGCATTTGTTTTGTCTCCATGACATGTTTGGTAATAACAAAATCTATATACTTATAACTTCTTTCTAATTAACCATGTCCAATTTATTTTTAAGATAGAGTTTAATTTTACAAATCACTGCTAAAAGTCTATATGAAAGCGGATTTTGTGGAATTTAACGCCTAATGACAGATATTTTGTGCCTTTTGTATGAATGGCATAGAATTTAATAGTTTGATACAGAATTTAGAGTACATTTAAGGTTATACACCCCTTTGGCATTCTTTTGTGTGGAATATATCTAAAGCTCCTCTCCATTTCTCTCCAGAATTTATTCATATGTATGAAAATTTTCCAAATATTTAATACAATAGAATATTCTGAAAGAGTTTTTCCATATATATTAGTGGTTGTTGTGATTTCAATTGGATTTATTGCAAACAGAATGAGAAGAAAAAAACTGATATCATCTCAAAATTTATTATTGATTTCATACACATATTGTATTACATAAAAAGAAAAATCTTATTCAACAGAATTTTGTTACACATAAAGCAATTCTATGTATATTTTTGTGCTCTATTGACATAAGTTCTTTACTCCTTTTCATACATACATTCGGTTTATTTTGCAAGTATTGCACAAAGACTTCTGTCTTTATATCCAATTTTTTCTTTCACTGATTCAATGATTGAATTGTTTCCATGAGTTTTATTTTTCTTTTTTTGAATTTCTTATATTTGAATGCATTATATTTATAATTGAAATCGATTTCCAGAGAATTTTATTCAATTTTGCAAAATTCATTTCAATGTATAGAGAATTTATAGAAAGAACTAAAAAAATAAAGTTCTGATGAAGAGTTAAAGAATGTTATTGTCAGCGCTTCCATAAATCAAATATTTTTTAACTAGCTTGTTTGTTTATTTTTAAACTTCATAAAGTAATTTTTTTCTCAAACATACTTGAACAATTTAAATAAAACTGTTCATAATTCATTTACATTAAATCAGAATATAGAAATGAGCAACTACAAATTTATTCTTCTAACTAAACTCTTATGAAATAATTCTTACAGAAATTAAAATTATTTTAAATATAGAATTTTATTACAGTACTTATTTTCATGAAAAATATAGCTTTCTATAAAGGGTTTATATTGAATGACGCCATGCACTGCACTGTACATTTGTTTACTAAATATATGAAGTATATGTTTACTTGAATTAATCTCTACTCATGTCCAAGTCAAACCATTAGAAAAATAACTGAACCTAACCTCGTGATTTCTTAAATCTACAGCTAGAATGCTAGTAGATCAACCTCTTACTGTTTCGCTTTACTTTATTATATTTGACTAATCTGTTACCGAGAGCTTAATTTTAATATCAAATAATTTTGAAATAAAAAAAACTTTTATATAGAGTTTCTATGAATGACTACGTTTTCAGTTCAAACTAATATTAAGCTGTCGTCCACCAATTAGTCAAATTCTGTATAATAACATTAAGTGAAGCACTAAAAGGTTGATCTATTAACTGTACTGTTTTAAGAAATCGTAAGTTTATGTTAATATAAACCCTAGGCTTACATGACGTTACGTTAATGAGGAAAAGATTGTATCCATTTGATAGATTTTATAAAATGCCCCGACTCTTGAATCCCCTGTACATTAATATATGCACTTTTATTTCGTAGGAAATTATGTAAAATTACACTGTACAAACCACGTTGATTTCTATTCGTAATTACATCTTGGTTATGGAAAAAATTTACTGATTTTTTAAAAATTTGTATCTAAAACAGAGTGCTTCAAAACTCCATGGACTCTGTATTTGAGGACCACGGTCCATTACCACGTTTTCGAATAGAGATGTCACTATTCTATGTCATATTCTTCATTGTGTTTCCATTTTTCTTCGTCAACATATTCGTTGCCTTAATTATCATCACATTCCAGGAGCAGGGTGAAAAGGAATTAGAGGAGGGCGAATTGGACAAGAATCAAAAGTCGTGCATTGATTTTGCCATACAAGCCAGACCTCTGCAGCGGTATATGCCAAAGGACAAGGACTCTTTGAAATATAAGATCTGGAGAGTTGTTGTCTCCACAGCATTCGAATATTTCATCATGGTACTTATTGTGCTCAACACCATTCTACTGATGATGAAAGTGAGTTGACATATCTTTTTATTAGCATTTCATTTTTTCCGACCATGATTAATCTCATAAACATTAAAGAATATTCTGTAGTAAATATTGAATTCTTATTAAATTTTATTTTTATCGCATGTTATATGGAATGCAATTTCCATATTAATAGTTGAGAATATTCTTAGTCTAAAGAATTCTGTTTAACTAAATTATATTTTTGCCGATAAAGTAATAAATAATTTATGAATTTAAATATAATATAAAATTTATTCTTATTTTTAATTTATCAATAATTTATTTTTAAAATTATTATTCTTTATAAACAAAAATGTTTTTAATATATTTTTTTAAGAAAAATATTTTATATTTAATATACAGTAGTTTTAGTTTATTTTCCGTAAAATAATAATATATTTGCTAAAGTAATAAAAATTTATTCTTATTATTTATTGTATTTCATGTCTAAGGCTCTCATTTAAGAATATAATACAGAAATATTAGTAAATGAATAAAATATCAAAATATCAAATAAAATCTAATTTATATTCTCTAAACGCATGAAAACAATAAGCATTTTATGTATTCATACAGAATTGTGTAAATCTTTAAGAACATAAAATAATTCTAATTTTTTTCATCAAGTTTAAATCTTGATTATAAAATCTCATTTAAAAAATAAATAATGAGCCCAGGTTACATAGCATAAAAATTATAAGGATATTCGCTTATTTGATTTCTTTAGAGAAATATATTAAAAGTTAATCTAAAATAAAACATATCATAAGTATAATGAATTTTAATTCTAGAAATCAGAGTTCATCCTTAGTGTTTCGCTTTATGGCAGTTTATTTTATTAATCAGTGACCCTAAGCTTAAGATCAATATCAAATACAATCAGTTCTCGATTTGAGACCCCATGGTTTTCATCACTCTCTCTATTTTATCCCTCATTCTCCAGACAAAAAACCCACTCTAATTAACTATAATGCAAATATTACCTCGTTTTCATCCCTCTCTCGTTTTTGGATTCTATTTTTGAAACCAATTCAATACAAAACAATACTAAACATCACTTATTTTTATCCCTCAAAAGAAAAAGAGTACAATTATTGAAAACCTTAATTTTTATTTCCGCTATCGAAGAATTATTAGATTAAATATTCGGGTTAAGCTTTCACCCCCTCCCAAACACTCTTGACTTATTGAGCTAATGGGTTTTTTAATTTTACGCTTCCACTTTGAATTATTCACATTATGCTCCATATTATATCCCCTGAGTTTTGAGTTTTGTCTCAAAATTCTCTTAAAGCTTCTACCTATCATGCAGGGATAGCCAAGGTCAGTCCATTCAGGATGGGGTATAGTGGGGAATATTTTGACAAAATTTTCTCAAACAGTCAGGGAGGGGTATAGTTTTTTCAAAATATGAAGGTAAGGTTAAAAATCAAAATTTTTTGCCTGCGTCGCAATAGTCATGGGGTATTTTGCAAAATCTCGAACTCAGGGGGTATTTAGGCTATACCTCCTTGGCTACCCCTGCTATCATATGATACCCTGATAGTACATTGTATTATACAAAGTCTCAAAAAATATTTGGTATTTTGCCAACCCTACCTGTAGTTAAATTGCTAAATAGTATTTCAATACATGCTATGCTTAAAGTGTTTTATTTTTATTTAACTCATATTAAAGGGGATTTTATTTTAATTTATCAATTGAAAATCATATTATCACTATATTGTCTTGATTATAGAATCTCGGATTATAAAAATCCGCTTTTCAGAATTCATTACAGAATGTATTTTTGTGCCATTTTATCAAAATTGTAAGAAAACCCAAATATTTATTTATAATGATTTATTGTAAATGAGTTGTTCGGACAGAAACTTAATTCGTTTTCTTAGAATGGATTTTATATAAATGTTCCAGTAAATTAATTTAGGTAATGCTAAAGAGGTTATAACTAAGATTTCCAAAAAACTGCCCATGTTGAACTGCCCGCGCTTCAGTCAGACATGCCTCTGATATCAGTCATATAGCTATCAATTATATATATTGTTACTAATATGCTATTAATTCTAATCCCTTAATACGTATTCATATCAATCAATACATTAAGAAATTAAACTTAATAGTTTCCCTTTTTCTCTAACTTTAATAATTGAATTTACGAATAATTTTTTCAAATCATTACAGTCAAGAGTTTTCTCTATAAAGTCTTAAACGATAAACAGTTGAGATTTCAGTGAAATTTCTAACAGAGATTCCTCTTTACCCCAAAAAGCAATAAATTGGAAATCTTAGTTATAACCAAAACATTTTGATCCAAAAGCAATTTTTTATAATTTTTCCTCTCTTACCTTTTTATTTTACTAACATGCTCAATATTAAATCCCCATTTGTTTTGGGCTAATCCTTTCTAAAAATACTCTTCCTATGCCCTTCCTATCTTTTAAATTAATTTTTCTCCTGAATAATTTTCTTTTGCAAATTGACTTAAATTAAATTGAATAATTTATCAGATCCACAAATTCTACAAGCAAACAATTTCCTGATAAGTTCTGAATTTAATCTATTCCTAAATAAGCAAATATTTAATTTATTGTTTAATACATGTATAATAGGAAACAATATTTTGTTTCAAATAGGATTAATAAATTATATCTATTATAGTATTTAATTAATATAATTAATATTTAGAATATTAGAAATTAAATAAAACTAAATTAAGTTTATGTTAAATATTGTTGTGGTTAACGCATAAAATGCTGCATTTGGTGCTATATTGTGCTTCAGTGCTTAAAACAGACAAACAAATAAAATAAATATTTGAAAACGATTTTATGATTATAAGTGCTTTATTGGAGTGCATGTGTCACATAGACTGTATATAATAATGAAAAGTAATATACAGAATATTCTATATTAGAATTGCTTTAATTTTTTTTCTAAAAAACGCTTTTGTAAATTAGACTTTTGGGATAAATAACGTTTTAATTTATTATATTATCTTTATTTTGTGCATAGAATCTAGGAATTAATCAAAATGAATTTGAGACTTTAATAAATGGATAGAGTCATTGATTTTTCTTAACTATAATTAAGTATAGAATCTTTTAGTTTTCTTTTTTTTCTAAAAAAAAACTAAGCACTTCTTTATTAATGAATAGCATGTGTTTTTTACTAAAAAGTTTCCGAGATCTTTTATCTTCATTTATTATAACTGTATATTAATTATTATTATATATATTAATGATGAATAATGGAAAATATGGTGCATATTGTTTATAAAAATTAATCTATATAACTCTTTCATTTAACTAAAACAATAAACTCTTCCAAATACTCCCTTTTTAGCACACCTTCTCCCCACACCTACTCTTTCTTTAATTATTCCCCTTTTAAATGTAGAACTCCTTTATTCCCCTTTATATTCCTTTAAACAAAATAATAATATAAAACTTCATATTTATGAAACAATTACAACAAAAGGTTTATATACAACAGGTATTGAACAAGCAAAAAACTGCTCAAAATCTCTTCCATGCACCTATATACATTCAAGCAAAGTGCTATTTTTTATTTATAAATATCTAGTTATAAATTTTGAGTATCTTTTTTAAAATATTTATATTTACTATTGAATTCATGTCACTGCAATTTAATCAAGGTGTTGTTAAATTGACCAAATAAAAAAAAGATTGATGAAAAGTCTTATTTTTATCAAACTTTATTAAATATGAGAATGATCACTTTAATTTGAAATTTATTTTCAAGGATACTCAGCTTGTAAATTTTGTTGACATAGAATAGACCTAAGTTATTACATTTATTGCCATTTCTAATAGTTCAAGTAACTTTACAAAACTAATAATCAATATAATCTAGATCGATTTATCTAACCTCTCCCTAACTTTTTAAAATTATCAGTTAAATGAATAAGATTTTTAATAAATCTCTTTATATCAAGCAAATTCTTATCTGAAATTTTAAATTAAAAGTTCTCGCTCATTCAAATCTGATCGATATATTGCTTTTTAATATCATTTATATTTTAAAAAATTTAACTTCTATAATAAGTATTCATTTATAACTAATAGGCAAAATAAAATTTAAAATTTTAATGTTATTTATTTCGTGACAACAATTTTCTACTTAAACTCCTTTTGAGATTAGATGCACCTGTATCTAATTAATAATTTACAGATTACCTATGTGCATTTCTCGATGGCCTAACAAATAAATTTCCTTGACTTTTAAATTCTGAAAACACACTCAATAAAAGAGATGTGTTAGGAAATTGCCTGATATATTAAATATAGAATATTAACTAGATTCAAGCATCAATAATCGATCAAAAAGTAATTCAATTCAAATATTTTTAAGAATAATATTTACATTCATTTTCAAAAACAGTTTTCATCAGTTTTAGATGATATCAGATTTTATGTTTTAAAAAAGCTTAAAAATTAACATATTGAATGGCAAATATGTATGAAATTATGACATTTTTCTATAAAAATGAATTTTTCATATAATTTGAAAAATTCTAAATATCATTGATTATTCAGTATTAGAAATATCTCTAACAATAGAAAATTATTTCTCTATAGACCCTTCCAGTGCCTCTGCTTTTGGGTTGACATTATGACATTATACATTGACAATAAGCTATCTAAAATTTCATACACTTAAGTAAATAAAAACATTGAATCATTTTGATTTTGACAAGTATTAAACAAGATATTTTTATACAATGCATACAGAAGGCAATCTAGAGATTTTATTTTAAATACTGTATAAATTCAAATATAAATGAATAAAAAGCAAATGCGTTATTTAATTGACATTATTTTACATGTTTAATTTTAAATCATTTTATTTAAATGTTTATTTAAGAAGTTTTTTTTAATGTCTCTCCAAGTTTTGTATCATTTAAATATTTCTTATAATAATATTCTGTGGTTTTGTGAGTTACATAGTTATGAGAATATTCTGTATCCTGTATAAGGAATTCCGTTATCATTTCAAATATTTGAATGAATATTAAGTATTGTTATTATGAAAAAAAGTGTTCGCTTCACTGCACAACACATTTAGATAAACTTCACACATAAGTGATAGTACAGTAAAAAATACTAAATTACTCTCTTTTTATATATCAATGCTTATGATCTATCACTGACGAGAAACTCCTTTTCCGTTTCAATGAATTTCCACAAAATTACTCAGACATAGGAATAAGAATATAAAAAATAAGAGAAGTCTAAACCTTTTTCTTATAGTTTTTATTATATAAGATAAAAAATAATTTAATGATTCGTCGCTACGAAATAAAAATAGAAAAACATTAAAAATGTATACAATTCCTGGACAGACAGTAAAAAATATTCAATCATTTCCTCTGACTTCACATTTACTCATTCTTTAATCTTTTAGATGTCTTTCTATTAGATATGATTTTTTACTAAATTAAAAAAAATTCTGTTTCAAAACGATAATATTTAATCTCTATTTAGAGTGACGCGACTGTATTTATTTAGAGTAACCAGGTCTAGAATAAGACTTCTGGAACATTTATTTGAACTACATGAATAATGGTGTTGAGCTCTATTTAAAATTTATATTTAATTCACTATTTATAGCATATCTCATTGAATGGTTAGGAAATTTAAATAATCATCAAGGAAAATTTATAGCTAGAAACTAGGAGAAACTGAAACATTTAAATTAGAAATTGTAAAAAGAATTGTTTATAATTGGATGTATAATACAAGCTCTATATTTTGTATAATAAGTACTATAGTATTTGAGCGTTGCTAATTAATATGAAAGCGACCTGGTCACTCTAGTTTAATTCAATATAGTTGTTTTCGGGTTTTATTTTCTATCTCTTCTCATTACTTTCTATATAGTATTACCAACAGACAGATGAATACAAACTTACTCTTCAATACACAAATGCAACCTTTACTGCACTCTTTACCCTTGAATGTATGCTCAAGATTACGGCGTTTGGATGTCGGGTAAGATAATGCGGTCAAACATACCAACCTATCGCCGGTCTTAGACTTGAAAATAGTGAGAAACAGAAGTAAATTTGAAAGCAATAATAATACGTTAGTGAGCACAGGGCCATATTCAATGGCATTAGCAAACAATTTGCTGCATGTGTTTATAGTTTTAAAATAAAATTCACAAATAACCAAGGTAACAACTCCGTTTACACCTTGAAAAATCATGTTGGTACATTTTTCAAAGTATTAGGATAGATATTTATATTTTGAGCTAATGTGAATCCTAAAATATTCTACATTACCAAGCTCACGATAAATTTATGTTTCGTATAACTTAAACTTGTACAAGTTTTAATTTTTTAAAAAATTATTAAAATGTTTTTAATTATCTCATAATAGATTATAAACTATGAAAACTAAGTTGCTTATTTTATTTCAATAATTAAACACACCTGTGAATAAGCAGTAATCAGAATTTACAAAAAACAACATGACCCAATACCTACAATCCCATCCACAAATTCCAATATGTGGACTATCTTTCCTTTAACCACATATCTATGTGTGTGTTTCCCACCATTTCTTTAATGTTAATTTAATAAAACAATACAAAAAATTTTTTCTATCCATTCCTTCCTCTTTTGAAAAAACAAACATGTTTTGACTGCATGGCATGAATTCAAAAAAAATAATTTATTTTTAAGCATTCAGTGCATAAAAATCAAACTTAAATTTTGAGAAAATATGTATTCGTTGTATTAAAATTGAATCATTCAATAAAATTGTGTGCATTTTTGAGAACGCATTATGTCATTGACTGTATATAACATTTTTTTGTGAGGCATGTAATCTTTGGGCCTATTGTTCAAATTGATGTAAAACAATAAAAATGTAACAAATTTTGTTAAATTTGTTTTTGCAAAAGCATGAAATATGCGTTAATTTTTATCTTATATTTTACATAAAAACTAATATATTATTAGTTTTTTAAATAAAAATTTATTATTAATTATATAAGAATTTAATTCCTGCTCTGAAATAAAAGAAAACCTTTGAATATAATTTTAAAATATTATTTTTCAGCTTTTAACAAATAAAATTATTTAACAATTGGTTAGAAATTATTCTCAATTTTCTAACTAATTGTTTTGAATCAAATATTTTTTCACATCATTTATTTTTTTATTATTATTCTTATATCTAATTATGCGATGTATTGATTATATTTTTTTTAATTAAACATCAAATATTTCACCAATATATATATTTTTTAGTTATTCTCCATATTAATTTTATTATTTATCCAAAGAAGAATTTATTTTCTCTTACTATTAATTTAATCTTGATTTTATTTAAAATATAATAATGAGTTTATTAATTGTTTCAATTGGATCTAAATATTATTTCCTCTTGATTCTATGGTATTGTTCCATTTAAAGTAAGAAAAATGTAATTTTAATACAAGCGAAAGAATATTTAGATATTAATATCCTAGGAAATATTTACAATGCTTTTCACATATATAGAATTAATCAACTTATTTTCAGTAAAATTCATTTTCTAATGATTATTTTAATATGATTATATTGAATAAACAAAACTTAATTATCTATATTATGTGAAAAAGGATAGAGTTTAGTCTGTTTTATCTCAAGAAAAGTTTTTATTTTCGTATTGATTTATTTAATAAAATTACATTTCGTTTTCTTAATGCCATTTTAATATTCTTGATTATTTAGCTCTAGATAATAATTAAATCAATTTACAGATTGAACTATCGAAATAATTATGCCCTTGCAGATTTGCAATTAATAAACTCAATATTTTTACATTATTTTAAAACAAGAACCTGCAAAATAGATTCAATACCCGAATGCTAGAATAGCAAACTCTCATCCAAAACTTTAAAGTTATATTCCTATTTATCAAGGTTACCCATTGATACAACAGTGAAAAAATCATACTTGATGTTAATCATTGTAGTATTTGGGAAGAATGCACAATTTACGAACGCATCAGTAGATTAGACTCCAATGTCTCTCCTCTGTCTCAAACTGTCTCATCTCTCTCTTCTCTCTTTCCTCTACATTTCTCTCTTAATAGTACCACGATGCAAAACCTGATTATGTAGACGTGTTGAGCTACATGAATGAACTATTCACAGCGTTGTTCCTCTTAGAATGTATTCTCAAACTTATCGCTTTAGGATGCAAGGTTTGGCCAACAATATATCAATCTAAATTTTAACTACTATTAGAGATGATCAAGGTAGCATGTGGCATCGATTAATTGTTTAGAGACACCTAGTTTCAAATTAGTATATCCTTTCCTTTTATTGCCTCTGTCTAAGTGAGAAGTGTTGTATTATTCCTTTTCACAATCATTTTATCCTGACTCGTTTTTCAAAATGATTTATTTGAGTAATTAAACAGGCAACAATCTCATGCATCGTTTTGACTATAAATTAACCTCATTATCCTCTTCTGCTAATCGACCAAATAGGACAAAGAAGTTGACAAAAGATTTTGGCACAAAACAATTGGTGATGAACTTCCAGGAAATCGACATTTTTTATTGCTTATTGTATAGAAGATATAGCAGACAAGTCTAGTCTAATAGATCATCAGTTGACTTTAGTCCTTTCATTCTTGAATGGCTTCATTGATGATCCATCTTTGATCAGACATAGGAAAGGTTGTGCAGACATCAAACAGAAATCTAGACATAAAACAAATCAATTTAAAATAATTTTTATCTCAGCCTTTATAAGCAGAGATCATAGACTGGATCGATGAGAGAATGTTTATAAGATCAACAATAGTTTAGGGACACTCACTCCTGTGGCAGAAGGTATCATCCCACTCGCACAATTTAAACCAACAACTTTTGTACATTAGCTTTAAAATTAGTTAAAAGCATCTAGTTCTATTAATTTTTCAGACAATCGTCAGATTGCTTTTGAGGTAATTTTTAGTCAAATTTTTAACTATTTCATCAGTCATTCATCAAATCTATTTTAAACTTGATAAGGTTTGATATTTATTCACTGAAACAGAATTCAACGATACTTAAGAAATTGTTTGATCATCTTTTATAACGTGTTTGATAAATTGGATTCTGATACAAAAATTCTATCATCGATTCTTTATTTTTATGGTTCTGTTAATTAATAAACTATACAGTATAGTCATTATTGATATAAAATACTTTACTATATTTCACGAGAATTAACATTGTGAGACCTTCTATTTATAAAATGCATAAACATCACCAATGCTCATCTATTGAATTGAATTTTATTTATGACAACTCAAAATGTTATGCCAAGCTTATTTTAATACAAGAAGTGTTTGTCGATGGAAATCTTTTTCATAGTCTTACATTCAAGTTTTACATTCTATATACTTTATCAGGTGTAGCCAAGGGGGGTATAGCTCAAATACCCCCCTGAGTTTGAGATTTTGCAAATACCTTCTGATTTTTGCGCCTTACTCCCCCTGTGTATTTTCATATTTTGAAATAATTTATACCTCCTCCTGACTCGGTCGACCTTGGCTATTCTTTTACTTTATTTAAAGAGAACCATGGATTAATCATTAGTGGCGCAAATCTACAGCTTTATCCGTCTGTCATGCGCTTTATTTTGACTTTTGGCGGCATTCTACCTCAAGTAGAACAGACAGACATTTTCTATCCGGAGAGAGACATTACCTAATGGTCTCCTCACTCAGTTCTAACATTGCTTAACATTTGAATAATGTACAGCAGTCGAAACACTGAGCTACCTAAGCTCCCCAAATTAGATCAAAATATCTTCATGATATAAAAATTCCAGATTTGTAATTTTAAAAAAAGATTTGTCAATGCTACTTGATCATCTCTAAATTAAACTATAATCTAAAATAATTAACTATACTATATTTACGCTATATCTTATTTTTAAATCAAATATACTTTAATCTAAGCTAATAAATAATTTTCTGCAAAATACTGAAATTGTGATCAAAACAAATCTAACCTGATGAACTCCAGTTTAGCTAGCTAATAAACACATGCAACAAATTCGGAATAATATGCTTTTCTCTCAATCGCTATTTCTCTTCCTTTTTTCACTCTTTGACAGCAATTATTAGAATTCAAAATAATTTTTAAAAAGTTCTAATTTTATATCTTTCTCTTAAAATTCTTTATAAAGAATTTCTTTAAAGATTCGTGGAATACATTTGATTTCATAACAGTTGTGGGCAGTGTTATCGATGCCCTGGTTATGGAGATTACTGTCAGCAATAAGGTATGAAATTAAGAAAATAAAACAAAAGCAACATGCAAACATTTTAAACATTAAATTAATAATCGTTATCGTAATCGTTAAATAATAAAATTATATTGTTAAATTTGGTTTATAAAAAAGTTCAAATGAATATTCTTTAATTAGGAATTCAATTTCATAAGCGTTGGATTCTTGAGACTATTCAGAGCGGCCAGGCTAATTAAACTATTACGCCAGGGATATACTATACGTATATTACTCTGGACATTTATCCAATCATTTAAAGTGAGTGCCAATTAAGAACTTCTTTTCTCCTCTCAATATATATTAATGAATGTGAAAATAAGATACGGAATTAAATTCTAAATTGAATTCTTGTGTTCTTCTCTTCCCTATATAACACCTGACCAGGCGTTGCCTTATGTATGTTTGCTCATCGCTATGTTGTTCTTTATTTATGCAATTATTGGAATGCAGGTAACGAACTAGTTTTTTTACTATCAAGCAAATTTTAGTCTAATAATAGTCTTAATGTTACATTTCATTACTATAACTAGATTTTATATAAGTTTTAATAACAATCAATATTATTAATGTACAGTGGGGGAAATAATTTAAGGAACGAGGGTTTTTTGGCCATAATTATTTTATTAGTATTAAATTTTTTCATTAAAGCTTTTTTTGTTATATTTTCTAAAAATAAATTGAATAAAAACTTTTACAAATGACTAATAA
>JAQFXN010001456.1:0-15260 GCA_034693365.1 Liacarus xylariae
TTAAGAGCTTTTTCACAAATCATATCTAAGTGTGAATTAAATTTCATTTTTATATCATATACAACACCTACATGTTTGTGATTGTCCACCGATTTAATTAACATATCATTCAATGTGTAGTCAAATAATTCATTGGTTTTATAGGATATTCTCATAAATTCACACTTTTCGGGATTTAGTTTCAAAGAATTATTTTTACAAAATTTTAGAATATTATTGAGATCTGACTGAAGAACATAACAGTCATTTATATTGAAAATTACTCTCATTATTATCATATCGTCCGCAAACTTAAAAATATAGATCTGAACATATCCTACAATATCAGACAAATATACATTGAATAATGTAGGGCTTATAACCCCTCCCTCAAAACACACCTTAAATAACATTAAAAAATATATTATCCTGAACAAGTATTAATTTCATTTATTAAATTAATGATTTTTAAACAGGTGTGTTTAGAAACAAATATGTATTCCCAACAATATCACAATTGTTAATATTGGTGGCTATAAAACTAATTATGATATCAAAAGTTTCCATGTTCATCCAAAATTTGATTTTGATCTTGTTGAACCTAAGAATTTTGATATTACTTTATTAAAAACACAAAAACCAATTGAAATTATAAATCAAACTAATTATTGGCAAATGAATGGAATTTGTTTACCAAAGCCTATGATTTATAATAAGGAAGAAGAATATGCAATAATAACTGGATTTGGAAGCGGCAATAATACAGGCATTAAAAACTATCCACCCATGGGTTGGACAAAATTAAAGGCTGCTTTCACTGATGAAAATGATTTAAATGGCAGTCTTGTATTGGGCACATATACCTCATTCCCTAATGGAACGGTAAATTGTCATGTAAGTAATAGATTACTGTATAGCAGGGATGGGCAAGGACGGGTACAGCTCTTTGATTTTGCCCTTAGGCCTCTTGCTAGGTTAGATCATCTCTTCCCATAACAATTATAAGACAAAAGCGTCGAATGCTTCGTTTTGGAATGTTCTTTGAAATTCTGTCTAAATTCTTAGAAAATCAACAGAATTCTTAAAATTCTTGTTTAAACTTGGTCAAATTCTGTCAACACCTTACAGAATTTGTCGAAATTTTGTTAAATTACGCTATTTTTATTAAATTCTTTAAGAATTTAACGATTGAGAAATATCCCTCTCTGGACCCTCCTGTCCAATATTTGGACAAATTTGTGACGTCACAGAACGGAATAACCCCCTCTTAAAAATCAATTAAATTAATCTCAGTCATCCTAAGGCACGATTATTTATCAAATTAATTTATAAAATTTTTAACAATTGTTAAATTATAATTTGAAATAATCTTAATCATAGGGTGATTCTGGAGGACCATTAGTACAATACGTGAATGGAAGAGCAGTACTGATAGGTATAGTTAGGGGAATGGAATCAGTGCACAATACTACAGGTTATTGTCTCAATCATGATGATGATCTCGGAACTTATATGAGGATATCTTATATAATCGATTGGATCAAAATTACAGTAAATTAACTAAACTAAGTGTTCAAAGAATGTTCAATAATAAGGAGCCTCATAATCAGCAAAAGTGGTAAGTTATAGGGTATCACAAACGCGTATCCGTATTTTCGAATTTCAGTAAACAGATTGGATTATAACATATCTTTGTCCAAACAGTTTGCAACTATGGATGCTCGATTGAGACACCCTATAAGTTACCACGTTTGCTGCTCATAATTTTTTTAAGAATTCTAGCATTTCTAATTTTCCATTTGTGTTTAAAAACTAAACTCTAATTCACATTTCAATGAATTCGTACTAATATTTTATTACAAATCAATATCAACTTCACATTTAATATCACACTATTTGTGCTTGTTTTATTTTGAAACTAAATCATTAATATCTAAACAATGATTTCAACTCATTTATAAACTTATTAAAGTATAAATTTATAATTCATCTTTCATTCAAGTCCAGAGTTTCTTTATTAATGCCAGTAATTAATAAAAAATTAAGTACCTTTCTTATAAATATAAAGAATCTTTTTTCTAGTAATGGTTGCTTTTCCGCTATTGTCAGAAAATTCACCAAATGCTATAGAAATGCGTTGATATGGAAACACGTCTAACATATGAGAAATCACTAAATTTTACATATGTTAGACGTGTTTCTATAACAACGCCTTTCTATAGCATCTGGTGAATTTTGGGACAATAGAGGAAAAACAACTATTACTAGAATTACCTTAAGATTCTTTATATTCATGAGTTATGAACTTATATATGAATATTATACGACAAGTTAAATCAGAAGCAAACACACCAAGTTAAGCTTTTAAAGCAATTTTCCTATTTTTCTAATTGAAGTATCGTTTTTTTAATATAATGTAATTTACGAAAAATCAACAAACTAACGTAATTACTAAACTTTATGGTTTACGTGCAATCGCACGGCTCATATTCACAAATACTGTCGAAATAATCATTATTACAATTTACTGTACTCTCCAAATGTCAATTTACGGCAATATTACGTGTAATTTACAGTCAATTTTATAATTTACACTTTGATCTTATAATTTGAACTTTAGGGGGGATTGACTTTTTTGTCCTATTCAAGGGAGGGCAGGAAGGGTGGGGTAATCTGGAGTATCGGTGGACACATTCCTGGTTTTAATAAAATATTTTGAATAATCATTAATTAAAAGCAACCAAAAGGAGGACTGACTTGCTTTCAAGTCTGATCTGATATCCAACTGTTTGTCCAATCAGTTCCATCCGTTCCTGACTGACCCGTTCGGCGACACTGTGTGCGGACAGACTTCTGGGTTCAGCACATATGATACGACAGGCCTTTTTCATAAGATTGCAATATTCGAGAATGAATTGTGGGATTTGTGTAGTCTTTCCACAACCGGTTTGGCCACTAATCAGAACAATACGATTGGCGGCAATGGCTTCCATCACTTCATTACGTTTGTGCCAAACGGGAAGACTTTTACGGAAAAGAGTTGTGTCGTCGAGTCGTCCCGAGGCATAGGGCGGAGGGCTTGGGATCTGAGGTATTATATTAGAGAGACGTCCAGTCGTGCAATTGAGCTCTCGGTTGACCTCAAACTGGTTGTGATTACTGCCGGACATCCGGTGCTCCGAATTGGAGGCGTCTTTCCTCTCCTTCTCCGTCACCGGAAAGCGTTGTAAAAGATTTTTGATTGTGTTTTGAGTGAATTGCCATAAATCATAGGTTGAGTCCAAAGATATTATTGTAGACATTGACTGCTTGTAAGCAGTGATGAAACGATTGGTGCCATTACTGGACATTGGATTCAATGCATTAATCAATAGCTAAACAATTGAGACTCTATTCCATACCGTCTTCTCTTTGTCTTTAAACCCAATTTCTCGCAATAATTGGCCACAAATTGCCGTTCAATTGATGTAAAACTGGCCGGAAATTCATATTCTGTCAGACATTAAGACAATTAGAGATATATTAAACAAAATTAGAGACAATTAATACCATTCACTGATTCACTATTAATCAGTTTATTGACAATGAGTTCAATGCATTTCTTAAACGTCGGATTCACTACTTCTTCGTCCCAAACATTAGGGAATAAATCCATTGAAGTCTGGATTAAATCAAAACAATTCTCTCTCTAAACCAGAATTAATGCAAAACTAATTGTTTTCTAAACCAATGCTTTCGAAAGAAAATTATTATTTTTTATTGAAATCTTTTGTTTTATTTGCGCTAAAACTGTGAAAAGCGTTTGGTTTTTGTCAAATATTCTGTTCACTATTCCTCAACACTTCTGTTGCAGTAAAGCCTCCTTTTGCCCCTTTATGTCATTAATACCAGTAATAAATTATTACACAATATGTATAATATTATACATAATATAAATCAATTTAATAACTGAACCAAAAATGAATTTCTAGTGCATTGAGAAGTAGTGCAAAAATAACTTGGATTTGTACTCATGTCAGACAATCCTAAATACGAAATATTGTCCGAAGAATTCTTTTGTCGATGAATTCAATGTAGGGATGCCCACAGACTTCAAAGTCAGAGAGCATAGGGTACTGATAAAAGTCTTAAATCACATGAGATATAAACAGGTTAGGAGAAAGGGATGTCCAGTCCCGAATACCCTCCTGTGATTTTGGTCGGATACCCACAGGCCCTCGCCAGATACCCCCTCCCCCCATAGTAATTTTGTGAAAACAGCTTCGTTTTTGAAAAATATTCTGTGAAATTCTGTCTAAATTTGTTAAATTCTTACAGAATTCACTATAATTTACCTCAATTATAATTACCACTATAATTATGTTAAATTGTTACAGAATTAGCCGAAATTCTGTTAAATTATGTCCTTTTTAATTAAATTCTGCAAGAAGTTGATGATTGTGCAATACCCTCCCCTGGACCCCCGTGTCCAAAATTTGTGACGTCACAGGCCGGACCCCCTGTCTTCGCCAAAATAAAATAGCCCCTGGATATAGAAGAGGGTATTTTGCAATCGACAAATTTTTGCAGAATTTAATTAAAACTCACCTATTAGGAGAGTAATCGGGAGCGCCGCCTTCGATTTGGCTCAAATTATATTTCTGAATACCTTATTGTATATGAATGTAAAAATTGTAAAAATTTTCTCCTCAAAATTAGCAAAAAATTTAACCTATTATGTCTTTTTCGAAATGCATATATTTTTCGGCGCTCCGGTTTAATCTCCTTGCTAGTCTACTTTGGCTATATTTTCAACTTTCATTTTCTATATAAATAATTTTGCCCACAATAATCTTAAAACTATTCTATAGATAACCCCCCAAACACTTTTTCATTATTTCCACTCTTTTCACACATTTTATATCATATTTTAACTAATTTTCCTTTTGTTTCTATTCATTACATTCCATTAAATGGCATTAATCTACATAAACACTATACCCAACCTTCCTATATAACTATTTTAAGATAGAATCAATTGGAAAACATTATAAACACGTTCCATATAATATTTCAATCTAGGGATGGGCAATGAAAGGGGCACAGCCAAAATGTCCCGCAGTCTCCGAAAAATGACCAAAATACCCCTCTGTGATGAAGAAAACATGAGGAGCACCACTATAATTTTAGCAATATATTTCAACTTAAACGGCACCGACGTTTTGGAATATTCTGTGAAATTGTTTCTAAATTCTTTGGGCATCACTAGTCATAATGTAATTTTTTTTAATTATTATAATAATTATTTTTGAAAATTAAAGTGTCCGGTTGATATTATTATTGGACTAACCCAGTGATATGAGAAACAATGAACCACCATAACCGATTTCCGACCCTTGTTCTCAATGTTTGCAATGTTTTATTCATTAAGCCGTGTATTAGGTAAACGTCTTATACAAATTTTAAACTAAATTACCCGGCATTAAACAATTTTAATTATAATATTTTTAATTGCCTTTTATTATTTACTTTAATTATTTTTAATTACAGTTGAATATTTTTATTTGTTTTCAAGTGTGAAAGTTATTGAAAATACTCTTGATTAATATCCACAGGATGTGTGGGGTTGGTGTATGGGTGAGAAATATATGTAAGAAAAATATTTGCTTTTAATGGGAATTATGTATGGAACTTATACTTTATCTTTTCTACTAATGGAGCACATACACCAACTTTCTGTGGATATTACTATTGATCAATAAATTGCAGTGAATGCAAAGTTTGTAGACGTATTGCAAAAACTATTTTCCAAAACTTTAGGTTTTTTAGTTATAGTTTGTTGAAAAATAATTTTAACTTCAATCTATTTGTATGATTTGTAGTGTTGTTAGTTCTATAAATTGCGGTAATTTATGAATTTAATATTATAAATTACATCTTAGCGTAAATTAAGTATTATTTATGAAAATAAAATTTTAATTAAATAAAATAACTTAAATTTTCAAGTGCAAGTACTTGTACTGAAACCAGGGTAGCCAAGGGGGAATTATATCCAAAATACACTTCTGTCTCTAAAAATTTGCAAACTCCCAGACGTTTTGAGTCTAAAAGTATGTTCGGTTTAAGTGGGTAATTATTTAACCTTACTCTCTCCTTTGCATTTTTTCAAATTATGCACTGCTGAGTTGCAACATTTTCTCAAAATACCCCTCCATCTTATACCCCTTCTGTCTAAAATGACCTTGGCTACCCTTGATAAAAAGAATATTTTCAAAACATTTATTTGATAGTTCATTCAATAGAGAGAAAAAAGATTATTAATTAAGGGGGTTAAAAGTTATTTACCGCTCAATTCTATTATAGATTTCAAAATTTTTAAACAAATACAGAATATTCTCATTTATATGAGAGTTACAGTGAATGTGACTGAATGTGATATAATATCACTGATATTACTTATAGTAATTTTCAATAAATTTATAATTTGACTCAAAATGGTAATTCCCGATAATCGAAACTAACTGCAAGTGATTTGATACAACTGCAAGATACTTAACCTGCTTATATAAATGACGATGACTGATGCAATACTTTTTCATTTTAGGCAAATCGATTGCTTTTTTAAAATTACAATAATATAATAACACTATCATTGATTTGACACAATTCTATAAACAATGTTGATTTGTCAAACTCGTGTCACCGGAATTGATTGACTTTTATTACGGAAAAATGTGAATATTTTAACAGTTATATAATAGACATCTGTGAGAATCAGTGACATTTGTGACATTTTGGAAATGCTGCAAATTTGCAAAAATTATTGATAAAAATAAAACAATCAATTCTTATTAAAACCTCATTTTAATTTGAAATTCATTTTATTGCTTAATTTGGTTGAAATAAGTGCTAAAATATTGTCCGAAATATCTGAATCTACAGATATAATAATTGCAGTAAGTCTTGTATAACATTTTGTTTATAAACTATTAATTTATTTTTATTGTTTTTAAATTAAAATTTGAATTTCAAAATCAAAGAAATTGCTGCTAAATCATTAACTTTAGTATTTGCCCAATTGATTAATGCATGTGGTCATTTACAAAGTTGTCCTGTTCATCTCATCACTATTAGGTAATCAAGCAATATAATCTTGATTATTTAATTTATTGTTAATTCAAAATTCTTTTAAATTAATGATCGAATGAGTGATAGAAACAAATAAGTCTACAATAAGAATACGTTTGCATTTTTGACCATAGAGTACAGTATATTAACTTATTTCCAATAAATTGTTTTTTATACCAAGGTAAATGTCTAACGATGATTGATTCATTCATCACCTGCTTATACTGTATGTTAAATGTTATCGAGTAATAGTAACAAATCTTAAACGTAACTTGTAAGTTGTATATTATGATTAGATAAAGTTGAGTCTATTACAAATTCTATAAATAAATTTTTGTCTCGTATATCCGTTCGATAGTATTTTCCACAAGGATTATCAAAATGTAATTAATAATTATTGCATCCTTTTTATTATTAACTTTTTTATCGAATTTTAGATATTCTTTAAATAAACGTATTATTGATATTAATTCCAAAGCTATTTATAGAAATTTGTGAAATATTTTCCTCTTAAACAATCCATTAAAACAGATATTATTTTAAAGATGATTGAAAGATATATGGAGTCTGGAGTTTGAATTCAGTGATTTTATCTGTAATTTTAGAAAATATTTAATTAAAGTTAATTCCTATAAATTACATCAATAGATGAATTACAGGATTTATACTAAACATTAAGCTTTCTAAATCAAGTTTTAATGTTTCTTTCGCTTATGATAATCACTCTAAAGTCCGTTTACGTATTTTTGACGTAACCATTCGATGATGTCATGAGTAGTGCTGCAGTTCTTTATCTTTCGATTATAGACAAAATCATATCATGATTTCACATGACTTGACTTTAACATCAGTTCATATATATTTGATGTTTTTGGAAAATATCTCTATTGGAAAATCAAGCATATTATCGATTTTTCAAACACTTAGGTTTAAAGTTGTAAAATTTCCAGAATTTTGATTTAATATCCCCAATCACACAATTAGAGCATTAAAAATTTGTCCAGACATTGTGATACCTCAATATATACAATGTACTACTTATATTGATAAATGCTCAATTTGCATCTTGCTAATTAGAAGAATTGAATATGTTTGAATATTTTCATATCTCACGCCACACTTGCCATACATACAAATCATGACTTTTTAGTGATATAATCGTTGACTTTTCACATCTCGTGTAAGTGATCGGCGTTTTATTGAACTCATTATTACGATATCATTTATTTTATAACATCTTTTATTCACTTATGAGAAAATACAGGTTTTATGTAAAAAAATTTCATTGCGTAATACAATACTTGTTTAGTGTAATTGTATAGTAAAGTTCCAAATGATTTTTCCAAACCACTGCATCCCATAGTAATCTAAACACACTTTTTCCTATCTTTAAGGACGACTAGACGTATAAAAAGCAAACCTTCTTTAAAAACTTTTAAGTTTAAAGAACTAAAAGTTTTTTTTTAATACACTTGAAGTAAGTTTCTAATATCTTAATTAGTTTTGTGAAATTTTCAAATGCGAAATATTTGACCACAACTACTTTAAATAACCTTTTTGTGATTTAATTAATTCATTATTTCTGAGAAATAATTTTTGTTTTTCTTCAACAAAAAGTTATTAAAGTTATTCCATAGTTTATAAATAGCATAAAAATTTATTTTGAATCAGAATTCTATAAGTTTTTTCCAGAAGTGAAATAAACTTTTCAAAACTTTTTCCATTTGTTTTCAACTTAGGATTCAATTGAGAGAATTCAAAAGCATTTTTTTCTTGATTGAATGGATTTCGTTGAGAATACTACTGTCCAAACATATAATGCGAGCGAAAAGTTTCGCAAATCAGCCCATATTTCAAATATCGATGATTATCATCGAATTTATAACCTATCCATTCAAGACCCGGACACTTTCTGGTTGAATATCGCCCAGAAGTTCTATTGGCACAATGGCATCAAAAGCGATAATATATTTTCCTATAATTTCGATGTCCTTAAAGGCTCTATTGATGTGAAGTTTATGAAAGGATCAAAAACTAATGCCTGTTATAACCTAATCGATCGGATTATCAAATCAGGATTGGGTGAAAGAATTGCATACATTTGGTGAGTTATATAAGTTTGGGTTAATTTTTGATTTTGTATTTTAAAACTATGAATAAAATGATTTAAATTAAGGATTGGAAACGAAACCCACGAAAAGAAAAGCATAACTTATAATGAATTGAAGCTTCAAATCTGCAAATTCTCTAATGTTCTGAAGAGTATAGGCATTAAAAGTGGGGACAGAGTTGCCATTTATTTGCCGGTCACTATTGAATTAGTGGTGGCAATGCTGGCCTGTGCTCGTATCGGTGCTGTACATACTGTAGTGGTAAGTGTATAGCTATTGAACAAAAGGATCATTTGCTTTATTTGCTTTAATATGTAATTCAATTGAAAGTTCGCCGGATTTTCCTCCCAAGCATTGGCCGATAGAATAATTGACGCCAATTGTAAACTATTAGTGACAGCCGATGGCTCTGTTAGAGGAAACAAATTGATTAAACTCAAAGATATTTCAGATGAAGCAGTGGTTATTTGTAAACAAAGGTATTGTAAAACTTTATGATAAAAACAATCTGATAATTGTCTCATTTGGTTAACATTAAACGCACATATGATTTGGCGAACATTAATGTTTTGCACAAAAAAAATATTTTAGTTATTTTATATTAATTTTCGGTAAAAACCCAAATACCAACTAAAATAAAAAGTTTATTTAATATAAAATATTAAATTTAGAAAAATAATTTTAAATAATCGATTTATTTAACAATAATTTCTAATTTATTCAGGCGATTTTCCTGATTAAAATGCTGTTAATTAATAAAACAAATAACTTCCTCGTCAAATGTTTCATAATGCTCAACTGTTCGAGGAGAAACAGTAGAGGCAAAATAGCTGATTTTATGAATTTATCCAGTTGGTTAGAATATAACTTAAAGTGGAAATAATTGTATTTTATAGAGGAGAGAGTTTTATTGATAGAACATTTGGTATTACAAAATTGTTTTATAAGATACAAAAATTAAAACATATTTTTTTATGTGTATTCAAAATTTCCCAGAATATATTTGAGCTTTTAACAAAATTTAATAAGTTATTCGTCAAACTTCAAAATATTATTGTGATCAAAATACAATTTTAATTACCCTCACCTAGGGGATATTCCGAGTGTTATTGCATTATAATTAGGGAAATGCTTTGAATAAATTCTTCCAAACATTTATTGACTTAGAATTTTGTTTTCCAAGTTTACTAATTTTTGTCTTTAACTTCGATAATATTTTGTAGAAATTTCTTTAGTTGAATTAAATTGATAAAATGACCTTCATTAATATTGAAAAAGTTTACCGAAAATTATAAAAATCAAAGATAAATAATCATATTGTCATAAAATATATTTCATTGAATTGACCAATTTTTACGACTTTGAAATACTTTTAAAAATGAAGTATCGGTTAAGTTTGAATTAGTTATCTGAATCAAGTTTCATTTTTCGAGATTTATCATATTGGTCAAAATATTAATTTTTCATAAATAATCATCAATAAATTCCAAGTTGTTTTGTATAAATTAGAAAAATTAAGCTAATTAAAATTGTTTAACAGGTTTCCAAAAACAACAAAATTAATTTCTTCAACGATGAAAATGCTAATTGTTCTAGTTATTCCAAAGTATTAGACTAGGAATGCACAGCTATGAAAAGGTATTTTTTCGGCGAAGCCTTGAGTGTCAAATTCCACTAATTTTGTACTATGGGGTTCAGGAAGAAGATATTCGTCCAGGAGGTATTTCACAATAGTCGAATTCTTGAAGAATTTAATTAAAAAAAATACGAAATTTAACAGAATTTCTACTAATTCTGCAAGAATATAGCATAATTTGGCACAATTATTATAGATCCTCCTAGAATTTAACAAAATTTGACCAAATTTAGCAAGAATTTTAAAAAATTCTGGTATTTCTTCAACCATTTTGACCAATTTCGCACAATATTCCGAGGTATCTGGGGGTTGGGGTACCTCGTGAACCTTGGGGTACCTATAGATGTCTCGGCCAAAGTCTCAAGGATAGCTGTATTCCGGGTGTCACAAAATGACGAAATTTCTATTCCTTCACAACAATCACATAAACTATATTAAAATACATTTCGAAAGACTTATTTTTAAGACATGAAAAACTTGTGTCGTTTGCCTTAATTTTGTAGAAAACACAACCTCTTGTCGTGTATTGTTGTCAAACATTTGTCCGAATCAGTCGACTCTTCCATCGATGAGAACAGTAACAAAAGATTCAAATTTGATGTCCAATTTGACTCTAAACTGGATCAATGGTGGGATCAGCTAATGAAAGAAGCAGATGATAAATGCGAACCGGTATGGCTGGACGCAGAAGACCCCCTGTTTATACTCTACACCAGGTTTTGATTATTAAATAACATTATTTTTATAAAAAATAAAAATATTTTTAAAATATTTCAGCGGAAGTACTGGAAAACCTAAAGGAGTTGTGCACACAATCGCTGGATATATGTTGACCACAGCTTTGGTTTTCAAATATGCCTTCAATTACAGAGACGGAGATATATTCTTCTGTTCAGCCGATTTAGGATGGATTACAGGCCATACGGCCAATGTCTACGGCTCACTGGCCAATGGGGCCACTGCTGTGCTATTCGATGGAATACCAATTCATCCAAATGCGGGTCGATTTTGGCAAATAATTGATGAAAACAATGTCAATATCTTCTATACCGCGCCCACAGCTGTCAGAACTTTAATGAAATTCGGCGATGAATTCGTTAATAAATACAAAATGTCTTCATTGAAGTTAATGGCATTAGTGGGCGAACCCATTAATCCCGAGGCCTGGCAGTGGATGTATAAGGTTGTCGGTGGCGGCAGATGTCCTATTGTCGACACTTACTTTCAAACCGAAACCGTAAGAATTGGATTGAACTCTGGGCTAATTGTCTGACAAACTGACTCTCCCATAGGGCGCACCCATGATATTCCCGATTCCCGGCTGTGTTCCTATGAAACCCGGATCGGCTACCCTTCCATTCTTTGGTATTCTACCAGTGATTCTGAATGAAGACGGAAAAGAATTAAGTGGTCCTAACAGTGGATTCTTGGCCTTCAAAGTAATGACAATTATAATGAATTATAAGAACTTTGAATTAATTTTTAAATATCCCCAGAATGCCTGGCCTTCTATAGCCCGTACTATTGATGGAAATCATGAACGCTTTGAAAACACATATTTCAGGAAATTTCCCAAATATTACTTCACGGGAGACGGTATGCAATGCCTCTAAACTGCAATATATATTGAATTGGATTCTAATTATCTATTTTAGGGGCCATTCGTGACAAAGATGGCTACTTTTGGGTTACGGGTCGTACAGACGATATGCTCAATGTTTCCGGTCATCTCTTGTCCACAGCTGAGGTCGAATCAGCCATTTTGGACAATAAAAAGGTGGCAGAAGTGGCATCGGTTTCAATGCCCCATACAATCAAAGGCGAAGCGATTTGTTGTTTCGTTGTATTGAAATCTCAACAAATATATGACTCAGAATTGGAAACTGATCTCAAACAACGAGGTATTCAAACAATTATTTATTGAATTTTATATAGAGATAAGAAAAATTTTAATTGATTTTACATAATAGTGCGTGAAAAAATCGGACCCCTGGCCACTCCCGAATGTATATATCCTGTGAGAGCATTACCTAAAACAAGATCCGGAAAAATAATGCGCAGAATATTAGCAAAGATTGCAAGAAATGATCGAGAATTGGGTGACTTATCCACCATTTCTGATGAATCCATTATCGATGAACTGATTTCAATTCGTTGTATAAAAAGTTAAATTAAGTTATTATTCGATATATTTATGATTATTATCTCAAAGAATAGAAAAAGTAATTATTTTCAGTTATCATTAGAATTAATATTAATTTTGTACTCTATTTATGTTTTATTGTAAATAATATCTAAAAATTGTTTGTATTGTGGACTCAAATCTATTGAATAGGAATAAAAACTAAATTATACTATTATCACCCAGGAATCAAAAGGCATATGAAATAGAGTTGACTTTTACACCAGAAGTCAAATTTTAATACAGGAATTACCAGTGGAGTCGCCTTAGTTGTGTTTATTGAAAATGCAATAGTATCTCTGCATATGTGCGCACGTTTGTGTGGATGACAAAATTATAATGTCTAAAGCAATAGTGATATTAAATATCAAATCCATAAATTTGGAAAATGAAAGAAATTGAACATAATTTCTATTAACAGATAATATTCAATTCGATTATATAATTAATTAAAGATATATTATTTAATTAAAATCATTAAAAGAAACTTGCTTTTAATATAGGATTGAAAGCAATTATTTTCCAAAACAGACGATATTTTCAACACTAAAATCCGCAAGCCGATGAGCCAATTATTTTGTTCGGCTCATTTTAGTGACGGATTTTCAACACTAAATCCGTCACTAAATGAGCCGAACAAAATAATCGTATGATTATAATACAACATATTGTACCCTGTGCATGTCACATGTCAAAGAGTACTCACTGCTTATTATCAATATTAATTTGTCTTTTAAATTAACAAATTCTAGACATTATTAATCTAAGAATTACATAATGTGAACAATTTCTCAATGTGGATCTCTCATGGTTAGAAATGTTTTTATTTTATAAAACAAGCTTTAAAATAATTGTTAAGCGATTTATTTCATAAATTAAGATAAAACTGAGGTCTGATTTCACGAATGCTAAATATTTATCAAATAATTTCTTGGCCTTCATTGTTTTCATTAAGGACATCCCTTTCAAACAAAGATAGACAAACAAAAAGCTATTCCGGATACAAAATCCAATTAGCATTAAATTAAACTATCAATATACTGTATTTGTTAAAGAATAAAAATACATTTTTGTGATTTGACGAAACATTATATCCTTTTTCACAAACAATAGTAAATGATTGTAAAGTTAGACATTAAAAGTTCTACAATAATATTAATAAGCAATTTGGTCGTGGTGGTCAAAAGTTATTTAAAATTCTAAAATAATGAATCGATTTATAACCCTGCACATAATTTTAATGGCATATTTTTTATATTCTGGTTATATTAAATATTTTATGCATTTAATTCTGTTTCTAAAAGATATTTTGAAAATTTTTCTTTAAACTATAGCCGATTCACAGCTCCGAAAAATAAGTGCCAATGGAATTACATCTCCGGAAAGAGATTATAGTAATGGGGATCAGTTTGAAGTGGATGGACGAGGAAGTATACAGTTTATGAACGACGATAGCAAACTTCTTAATGGAACTGATGATGGAGTTAAAAGTGTAGACAAAAACAATGAGGGTGGCAAAAGTGGCGATAAAGATGCTAAAAAGCGTGATTTTACATTGATTATTCAAAAATGTTGCCGGAATAGATTTAAATTTGAAATAAGATTGTAGATTAATTTATAGTTTAAATTCAATTAAAGCTTATTTTTAATTATTGAAAGATAGATTGATCAAGTATAAATAGGATTATTGTTAGTTTACTTTTTTTACTCATCATGAATTGACCCAACTGGATGAAAAACAACACATAACAAATTTTCTCTGTTTGCATTTAAAGGAATTATTTTTGTAAATTAATCTCAACATTGATAAAGAGTTGAAAGCTTATAATTAAATAGTAATTTTATTTCATATGAATTTTGTCCTTTCAACTATTTATCAATGTTGAGATTAATTTTAAAATTTTTTACTACAGTTTATTTATAAAAGTTTGAAAATAAGAAAAATTTTTATGTGTTGTTATTCCTCCGGTTGGGTCAATTCATGATGATTAAAGCATTTCAAAAAGAACTTTATTTGTCAATCAGTAGTAAAAATAATTGGTTTTATTCATTAAAGCGAATTTCAATATCAAATAATTAAAATTAAAATATTTGTCATAAAGTGTTTCTGTGAATGAATAAGTTGTCTTTAGATATACAACCGTTTGCAGCCAAAATTGCACACCACACCATATAATGTTATAGATAGCTAGTGATATACTTTGATAGCAAATGTTAGTCAATTTCATTAACTCTCCTGTTGACT
>JAQFXN010001457.1:0-15258 GCA_034693365.1 Liacarus xylariae
ACAAAATACTAGGGTGCGCTCGAAAACCTAGGTGATAAATTCTGAGGGTGAAAATACTGTAACATTATATTAATTAAATGGGTTTATAGTATTCAAGAATCAATTAACCCCACAATATATATATCGTCGGAAAGCTTATTCATTAGCGCGTAGACTGTGGTTAAAATTATTCCTCTGCGGTGAGTGGCCAGCGCGGCGGTGATACCGACGGTAATGATCAGACTTGTGTTATATACCGTTGGATTTGTTACGCCATAAGCTTTCCAACGACATAAATTTATATATATTATGGGGTTAATTGATTCATGAAGAGCAGAAAACCTGTTATATAATGCTGCAGTATTTAACCCTCAGACTTTGTCACCTAGGTTTTCGAGCGCACCCTAGTATTTTGTCAGACTACTTATTTTGTTCTTATTTGTGGATTACAATTGAAAAAACCGCAAATTTTCATCCGCACTTAAAATCCCTCAATAGTTAGACTTATTGATCAGAAATAGATATTAAGATATTAAGTTTTTTTAATATATGTTCAAAATAATATCCCAGATAGAGGAAGATCTTGTTAATAAGTTTTCAACCCATGTCTCTATATAGTGTTAAAATATTAATTTTTGTCAACATTTAATAGAAATTAAATAATTATCTAAATATTAAACATATTTCTAACAGTCTTTCAATCTCATCAATCTTCAACTTTTTTTATATTAGAGTTTTTAATTTGAAGTCACGCTATAAACTATATTAATTTTAATCGTTTTTAAAGAATTGATGAAATGGAACGAAGAATCACATTTGCTTTAATATAATTAGAAATTGTATACTTTGGCAAACCCTGTATCGCAACTATAATCCATTTCAACTTCAGACATCTTCAACGCTTACGAAATCGAGTGCAATATAACAAGAATGGTACTTGGTGAAACATTTTCGAAAAGTCATTAGAGGTATAGCTTTGTAAATGCAGAGATAGTTAGATGAAAATTTGAGAAATGTCAAGGGATGCTAGATTGAATATAACCAAGCTATTGTTCATTATTAATTTCAAAATGTATACAAAGAATTACAAAAACAATTACAAAAAACAACTTAAAAAAATTAAAAAATAAATCTACACTTTTAAAAGAATAATGTAACTGCCTCATATGTAACGATCTATTGTTGAACAAAATCATTGTTGAGAATATATGGGAGACAACAATAATTTCGTCAACCAATTGAAATTTAAAATTTGAAACCTCTGCTCAACAATAGGGCGTGACAAGTTGGAGTTGGTGGTAACGGGATTGAACACTAACCGGGGGGTCGCACTAGTATTTTTAAAAATATTTTAATATCAATGTTTGTGTTTATATTTAGATATGAGTTAAAAAAATAGTTTTCAAATTTTTCAATTGATGTCATAATTTTTAGTTGTGTTTAAAGTGGATTTGGATTGAATTCTAGAGCATTAGGAATGTCTTCATTTTCATTTCCATCCATTGGCTCTAATCTGAAAATCCAGACCGCGAGCTGAGCCGGTAATCGCAGTACTCCTGAGAACCACAATTCAATAATCTGCAGGAAGAGGGGTAACACTTGTTCTCCCCTTTGCCTCCGTCTCTCAGCAGTTAGATTAAGACTAGACGAGGGATGGGTTGTTTGGTTGGCATCTGTCAATTGATCGAAATCTAACATTTGCTGCTTATTCTGTTGCCGATGGAGTCGGTATTCATTTATAATCTGCCGAATAAGTAAACCCATTTTGCAGAGAACTATACCTAACATTGGATAGAATGCAAAGCGACTGATTGGACGGGGTTCGTCAGCCCAGGGTAGGGGTGGCACTAGTATTGCTCCACTGGCTAATAGAAGATTTAGGGGAGAGTTTGCTACCAATTCTTGATTAGTAAGGTATTCAATAAAAGTCGGGTCTCTTTGGTATCGTCTGATCTGTTGAAATGTATAGTCGTGTCCACAGCCCTGACATGTCAGGTCCAGATTCGACTCAATAACTAAACGAAGACACGGGTAGTGAAACCATGTCTCCGGACAATCGCATGCACTGAATAATTGACCCTTTTGTCTACCCTCAAGACATATGACACAACTGGTCTGTGCACGACTGAATGCTTCAGCTCTTTTACCTTTTCTAGATTTCTGGTACTCTTTCTTCTTCGCACTCTTTCGTCTATTCTTTTCCCTCTCCTTTTCTATTAACAACTTCTTATTTTGCCTCCAATTAGACATATATTCGTTTAGTTCTTCAATAGCTTTTGAACTAAAGAAACAATAAATGAAAAAGCATTCCATAAAATAATCAACAATGCTTAATTATACTGGAATAATTTTATTTTAAAAAATTTATTTTGGGTAAAACAATTATTGTTTGTGAAAATATCTTAACATATTTTTTATCAGCTATTTCGCACCTTTCTCTTTTTTGATTATGGAGATATATTTTGGTTTGTGTCCTATTGGCCAAGGTTGACAAAGCTTGGTCGTTTATAGCTGTATTTTAGATAAGCTATAATGGCGAATATCCCTCTTCGCCCTGGTGGAAACTGACATAAGTAAGCATTTAATGATGGACAAAATGATGATCTTTCCTGTAAAAATTGATATTTCAAACTAAAAATCTGATTTTCGATTTAGTTATTCGTTTAGTTCTTCAATCCTTATCACAAAACAAAAGCGAAAAACAATTTTCCAAAACTTGTAAAAATTATTATTTATAAAAAATTAAAGTTTTCAAAAATATTATTAATTATTTACGAAGTGTAAAAGAATTTATGGATAACGAAACTTCAAGTTAATTTCAAGCAAATTAATATTTTATTTTATAGTGCTGAAAATTTTCTTAGCAATTAAAGAAACGTTTTTAAAAAAATGTGTTCACAAATGGTTCTTATTATATAGCATTTGAAATTATTTTTTGATAAATAAATATTGTATTAATATTGGATAAAAGAACAAATTCGAAGTAACAAAATTAACATAAACTCAGCATATTCAATTTTGAATAGAAAATGTATAGTATTTCACTGCCAGCAGTCAAGGTTTAGGACCGGAACATAAGTGAAATTTCCCCTATTATAGTAATAAGTTTCCCCCCATTTCCCCTACTATAATAGTGGGCGGGATCTGAACCTCCGAATATGAGTTCTCCCCCCCCCCTCGGAGTGGATGAGGGATTGCAATTCAGATCGAATGAAAAGACTGGGATAGCCACTAATCCCTGTGCAATCATATTATTGAAAACGGGGACCACATTGTCAGCTGCTATGGACTGAAATCCCATTCCAAGTATGCCATCGAAGGGCGCGTAAACGAATGTATCCCCGGGTTCTGAAGTCGATTCACCGAAACTAAGAGAAGACAATATGATTATGTAAATAAACAGGACAGGACAGGAATGGGGTAACTCTGAAAAATCCATAAAGTCTCTCATTGATAAGGAGCAGTCTTTTGAAGTTTTATTTGTATAATTTTAAACAGTAGTTATTTAAAGTTGTAAATTATTAATGCAAGAAATTAAAAGCATTATAAGCATTAAATGTTAACAAAAATATGATTTAATGTTTATATTTGTGCTTTTTTGATAACTTTTATATTTACCGCACAAGGAAGGTGAGCATGATCCTTTCTCTTGTAAATGCATAAGAGGAAAAGACTTTAACAGGACAAGACAAGACAGGAATCAGTTGTTGTCATGTTAAGGAAGCCTACGTCCAATAGAGATTGTTAGAAGTTTTCCTAATACATGTATACTGCAGTGACAGCCAAGATTTGAATTTCCCGCTTATATTAGACATTTGCTTAGTTTTAAAAAATCTTTAAAGACATTATAACTACTTTTGATTTCTTTTAACTTTAACTATAACTTTAATTTTAAATAAAATTTAATTATATTTATAAATTCAAAAACATATTCAAAGTTTTAGCTGGTTGCTCTAGGTGGCTTTATTTGAAGTGATCTGAAAGATATATTTTGAAGTGAAAATTTGATGAAGATTTCGTAAAACTTTCAACTGATAGCTTCACAATAATTCACTCTTTACAGCCACAATAATTACTGATACGTTATGTTATTTTAAAATCTACTTAACTATTTAACAATTGAATATTTTAATCTATTTTTTATTTCGTTTATCATTTTATTACTATTTCACCACTTGTCTGTCAAATCTGACAAAATTTGCCAACAATTAATAAATACTCCATTTATTAGACAAGTGAAAACTTTTTTTTTATTACATTAAGTTATGTCAGATATGGGGACAGACTTACGCCGAGGTATATTAAATAGAATTTAAATAAACTTTTTAAGAAATTCGCATAAAATTTTTTATTTTGATATAGTATTAGAAATAATCTTGTCCAAATCGACCAAATTCAAAAATTAAAAAATTAAGCAAAACTCAGCAAATACAATTTCAAATAGAAATAGAACAGAGTTTAACATGACTTTATATAAAATATATTTTAATAATGCACAAATAGAAATTTGGTATTATTGCAGGAAATCTGCACTGCATTTTAGCATTGCAAGTAAATTGCAATCATATTTTTTGATGTAGGTAGACCACTTCCAAAGATTAAGAAAATTATCAATATTTAAAAACAAAATTTTATAATTCAATCTACTCTAGTGTGTGTGCATTAATGTTTTAAAAATGTATAAATTAACAAAGTTCATTACGATTAAAAATCAAATTCCTGGGTAAAATTCTAGAAAACTGTAAATAACTGTGCAGACTCTGTAGGCAACCATTTAAAGTTGTCTGAAAACTTTGTTCGGATATTCTGATATAATGTATATATTCTAATATAATATATGATATAAGATATTTGATATCGAGAGGAATAAAGCACAATATATATAATAAACATTCCTGTCTAATAACTAATCAATAATTATACTGTTTGTGCGAATCCCACTCTTTTTTTCCCGAAATCAAATTCTGTATAATAGGGACCAATGAAGACATCACCGAAAATCCAAAGATTACTGTCTTCTCCTGAAAAACCTGACAAACATGAAGTGCTTCCCGATTGAGACACTTCCAGCACATATTGAGAACCAGTTAAAGGGAATCTTTTGCCACCAATAGTGAACACAACTACAGGCAATTGAGATACCTGTCCACAATCGATAGCATACTCTCCATTACCTATAGGAGTGGCACCGATTAGACTATTCAATTCATCGATCGCATCAGACGGACCCACTATTAATGAGGTGCCGGTGTCTGCAATAGTCTGACAGCCATTAGCACAGGTAAAGGGGGCCGACTGTGCGCCCACAGCCACACCATTGAAGGTGAACTGCCAATAGCCAGGGTTTAGGACCGGAACATAAGTGAAATTTCCCCTATAGTAGGCGGGATCTGAACCCCCGAGTATGAGTTCTCCGCCCGGAGTGGATGAGGGATTGCGATTCAGATAGAATGAAAAGACTGGGTTAACCACTAATCCCTGTGCAATCATATTATTGAAAACGGGGACCACATTGTCAGCTGCTATGGACTGAAATCCCATTCCAAGTATGCCATCGAAGGGCGCGTAAACGAATGTATCCCCGGGTTCTGAAGTCGATTCACCGAATGTCTGTCTTCTGATTTGTGCCGATCCTATTGCCACAGTATCTGTGCTGAGAAACCCCTGCATACTTCCTGTGCCGTATTGTATTGAAAGTGACTGTCCATTTCTCTGATAAGTGGAGGATTTGGCGGAATTATATTTGTTGTGTCGAACACATGCCTGAGATCTGCATCTAATAGACGGCACCCATAGGTTTGAACTTCCCGTATCGAACAATACCTATATAAACATTAATTTGAAATATTTTAAACTTGGCACTTAGGAATTCTGAAAAAGGAATGAGCATATTTATCAATAGTATCAACTTCACTCAAGTCTATCCTCTGTGTCTATTAGACAAGAATATTCTTCTTTCAAATAATTCTTTAGTTGACAGTGAGTTTTATAATGAACTAAATATTATTTCAGCTTGTTTATATTTAATCCTATTAGTGAAAAAATGATTTTATTAATCCTAATAAAATGTATCAATTCTAATTCTATCCTGAACCTAATTCTAAAATTACAAGCATGTATATTTTGAAATAGTTTCAAAGTTTAATTTTATAGTTAGAATAGCTTTTATGCCTTATTAATAGAATAGACTAAAAATTATGACAATTTGTTCTTTATATTTCTTGTTAATTATCACTATTTTATACTAACTTTGAATGATTGTCCGGGAGTTCCGATAGTAATGGTCCCAAAATATTCTGCGTCCATATAGTTGGTCAGAGGTCTTTGTATTGTCTGTTGGCGATTGGCAGCACTCTTAGCAGAATGTTTAGGATATACAGATTCAATAGGAGTGCCCTTTCTGTGCAGATGTCTTCTCATTGATTCAAATCTATTCAACGAAACTCTGTGCAAATGCTGTTTCGCACAATTGAACTCATTTAGAGAATAAAACAAAATCAAAGCAATTATTAAAGATTTCATTTCACTTAAGGTGTAATTATTTTTGTTTAAAAAGAAAGTTTAAGTTGTTATTTATTGAATGCTATGTTAGAAATGAAACAAATATCGAAAAATTTAAACTATTTTTCTAATTTTTAAAGAAGTTTTTTATCGCATGATATTTTCTTTTTTAATGTTATTGGCGACAGACGTGTTTCACCGGAGGAAACAACACATGAAGCGACTCAGAACAGGGAAACAGGTTTCGATAGCGACTCCGACCAGATATGCATATTCTGTTGTTTTGTTCGGTGAAAACACTTCTGTTGTTTTGATTTTGTTTTCTTCTGACTTATCGCTGATAACATTTTTAGCTAAGTTTTTAAACATTTTAAATTCAATATTTCTTGCATAATCAATTTTAGACTTGTAAAATATGATACAGGATATAGGATACAGTATATAGACTAGTTTTAAAATGTAACAGTAATTTTTTGAGCTCAATTAAAGTTGCTAAATTTGATATTAAGAAAAAATAAAACTCATATTTAATCAACATTTTGATTTTGAAATGTCCTTGAATTTGATAAAATTAGTAAATCATTTTAATTATTAGTCTTAGACAGAATATGGTCCGGGAAAAGATCCTTTAGCCTTTTTAAAACCTTCAAGTTTTGTGAGGATTTATTTTGAATTTTCTTATTAGTGGTTATATCAAGAACTGGATCTTCAGCTCAAATTTCACCAAGTTTTTTAACTCTATTAATTAGTTTCCCGTTTTCATCCAGTCTCTGTTTCTAACTCAGGGATGTGTAAGAAGGGGGGTCCAACCCATAATACCCCCTAGCGTTTTTGCCAGGTACCCATATAGGCTCTCCGCGAGGTACACCTCAGCCATAAGCAAATTTTTAGTAAACGTCGTTTTTAAAACATTTCGTATATTTCATTATAAATTAGTAAGATTTCAAAGCTTTGCAGTGCAGTTGTATTAAAAACAGAGGTAGAAATTACCTCCTGAGTTTGAGATTTTAAAAATACCCTACCTGACCTTTTGCACCTGCGATGCAAAAAGTCTTATTTATAAGACAATATTTAAGAATAGTTCTAATTTTATTAAATTCTGTGTTTTGAAAGAACTTTTCACATAACACTATTCCATAAGCACTAAATTGATAATCTTATTCCTCCCCTCTATTTTATTTACCAATTATAGAACCGAGCATTTTTTGAAGTCATGCATCACTGTTTCCCTTGATTTATTTATAATCAAGGGATGTCAAGGTTCAGAAAGGGCCAAAAAGCACCTTATCGTTGAGATGTCACCAAAATTATCAATTCAAAGTACTTTTCATATTATTTTAGTAAGTCTCTCAGTGGAGGAGGGTTTAAGGTTCCGTCTTCCCAATTTCCCAAGTAGCCTTAATTCTGATCAATTCGTTGAGTTTTCTATCTTTCATCATCTATAATTTTGTGAAACTCTCTCCCCACTAATCAACCTCATAAAAGGATGTAAAAAGCTCCTGAATGATTATTATCTCGACGTTTTGGTGTATTTTTGCGGTCACGTTCAAAATGTCCAAACACAGAATGTCCAAACCCAAAATATGCAAACCCAAAATGTCCAAAGCTAAAATGTCCAAACCCAAAATGACCAAACCTAAAATGTCCAAACACAAAATGTCCAAACCCAAAATGACCAAACCCAAAATGTCCAAACACAAAATGTCCAAACACAAAATGTCCAAACACAAAATGTCCAAACACAAAATGTTCAAACACAAAATGTCCAAATCCAAAATGTCCAAACACAAAATGTCCAAACCCAAAATGACCAAACCCAAAATGTCCAAACACAAAATGTCCAAACCCAAAATGTCCAAACACAAAATGTCCAAACACAAAATGTCCAAACACAAAATGTCCAAATCCAAAATGTCCAAACACAAAATGTCCAAACACAAAATGTCCAAACACAAAATGTCCAAGCCCAAAATGTCCAAACCTAAAATGTCCAAACCCAAAATGACCAAACCCAAAATGTCCTAACACAAAATGTCCAAACCCAAAATGTCCAAACCTAAAATGTCCAAACCCAAAATGTCCAAACCCTAAATCTTTAAAGCGTAACTTGATGTACCCTAACTTACTCTAACCAACCCTAGGATACCTTAATATAACCTAATCTAACCTAACCTGGGACAATCTAGATTTAGACTTTTAGAGTTTGGACATTTAGGATGTGAACGGAAATAATTGTATTTTTGATAAAAAAATATTCTAAAGAATTTCTATATTTTGTTGTGTTTTAGTACCGCATAATTATAAAAACATTTGTTTTAATAAATTATTTTAATAATACTATCAAGTTATGCGTGATCGGGAAACTTTTTCCTTTGGAATCCCATTATAAGTCTAACTATACAGTCTATAAAATAAACCGATCCTTAAATTAAAAGTAAAGATTTTACTAATCCTTTTATCAAATTTATATTTTTAATATTTTATTGATCTAATAATCTGTTGAACACTTTTGAAAAAACACTTTTAAACTTTAAAATTAACTTTAGATTTAATTTACTAATATCTAAATCAAAACATAATTAATACATTTTATTAAATCATAATTTCTTTTGAAATGCAGCTATGATTTGAAATATTTAATATTCAATTGCCAACCAATTGATATAATTTTTTTACAATTTACTAATTAACATCAATTGGTTGGCAATTAAAAAATGAATATTAAAATCATGATTTAATTTCAAAATAAAATATATTTTAGTAAAATCTATTTATTGTTTCTTTGTTTTAAATATTAATAATTTTAGTCTAAAGTTTAAATGTTTTTTATTCTAAAAGTGTTCAACAGATTATTAGATTAAAAATTGTGCGAAATATAAAAATGATGAAAGAATTAACAAAATGTTTATATTAAAGTTGTGGATCGGTTTTGTTTTATCGACTTTACAATCGATGATAAATGAATTGTAATAGTTATCTAAATTCAATAGTTGTGACGGACCTAGGTAGCAGATTATAATAGTGTATATTATACCTAACCAGGTACACTCAATCTTTTCTTAGAAAAAAAACTACGTTTCAAGTTATAAAGTCAGGATAACTAAAGCATTCTTAAGTGTTAAAAAGGCCTAAACTATTATATTAGCATAAGTTGCTATGGGAAGGGTTGATATACTGATAGTGCAAATATTTTTACTGACACTTAAAATTTAGTGTTTTTTAATTTTATTCTATAAATAGGACCGAAATATTAATTTAACTAAATCCTAGGACGCGGAAAAAATCCTAGGTGACAAATTCTGAGGGTTAAATACTGTAACGTTCTATAATTTAACAGGTTTTATAGTCTTCAATAGTCAATTTATCCCACAATATATATATCGTTGGAAAGCTTATGGCGTAACAAATCCAACGGTATATAACACAGGTCTGACCATTATCGTCGGTATCACCGCAGCGCTGGTCACTCACCGCTGAGGAATAATTTTAACCGCAGTTTACACGTTATTGAATAAGCTTTCCGACGATATATATATTGTGGGGTTAACTGATTCTTGAATACTATAAATCCACTTAATTAATATAATGTTACAGTATTTTCCCCCTCAGAATTTGCCACCTACGTTTTCGAGCGCACCCTAATATTTGAAAGGGTCGCACCGCATTTTAGTCCTATTTGTGGATTACAATTGAAAAAATCACAAATTTTCATCCGCACTTAAAATGCCTCAATAGTAAGATTATTCAATTCGTTTTTTTAGAATTTCTTCAAATATGTGGCAAATTATTGTAAACAGATTTTTTTTTAAAAAAAAACAATGGAATTTCTATTTTTCAGCCCTAACTTATTTAAAATTTCTGAAAAATAAGCGTGCACTTATATTTCGTAGTATTATACAGAGGGTGAACTATTAACCGAGAGAACGACTTCGGAGAGAAATTATTTTACAATTACTATTTAAATAAAATTATTTATAATTTGAAATTCAACAAAACCTGATTATGCAAGCCGTGTCATTAAAATAGTAACAATGGAATTCAGTTAGTAATAAAGAGAATGATTGCACAATAATGAAATTCTATTCTGAAAATTCTTTAATAGTGAAAATGTACAACAATAGTTTAATATTCTTTTAATAATAAGGGAGTATATAATTCCTTTATTGATAGCGCCAAATAGATAATCTATTCAGCGGTTCCCGTTTGAGGTTCTTAAGGCTTCCGTAGTCATACGCAATTTCTTAAGGATTCTAGATATATTTAGAATCTATTGATTGCAAAATATTATATACCGATTCACTATCATATTTCCATCATTCAATCGATGCCTCAAAATTTTCCCACTAAACTATGGAGTGGTTCTCGTTTATGGTTCTTGAGGCTCGTGTGGTCAGACGCAATGATATTTATAAAATCTATAGAATACAAAATATTGTAAACTCATTCCCTATTATATTTTATCCACTCAAATATTGCCTCAAAATTTTCCCAATGTGATTATATTCGGTTTCACCCTAACACAAGTGTGAAGGATAACCCATATTTTAATTGATAATAAGTAAACTAATACGAGCTCATATTAAAGGTCATTAATTTATTTTTTCGCTTGTTTCATTTAAATAAATGCCAAGCTAATAATGATTATATCGTTGAAATATGTAAAGCAGGGTCTACACACGGTCTCACTTAATTAATTTAGTAGGTCGCATTTTATTTTCTCATGGCAAATTTTTAATCTGAAGGGAAATATTTTGAATCTGATTTTTTAATTCTGTCAGGTAAGACATTTAATTCTTCACGATTGCCAAATTATAACCTGGGCAGAATACTACTTGTTTTGTTGTAATGACAAATGTAAAATTATGTTTTTAGAAATTGCTGCTTTAGCATTCAACACTTTACCACAACAAATGAGTGAAATTTTACTGCAGAGACAAAGTTCTGGAAATTATAGAAATGTTTCTTTATATCCATTTGTGGTGAAAACGATTATTATTTTTTTTAGTTCAAATACAAAAAAGGAAGCTCAGTTTGATTTTTACAAATTTTCATTTTCTCTATAACTCATCTCTAAGTAGTCTATGTTTTCCTGCCATAAAGAGTGCTTCTCATCAGTTGCTTTGGATTGGAGTTTAAGTCTGCACTTTAAACAAGACTTCCCTAATTGACCAAAAATACCTTCAATGAGGCTTTAAAAGAAAACTCCATATGATTTCCATTCAAATTTTATTTCAGAAAGATTCTGATGTTGACAACAATTTGAGACATTTGGAGTTTAAGAGAATATTTTTAGTTAAAAATCAATTTAAATGGAACTAAATTTACATTACCACCAAAATACATAGGATTATTTAAATCTGATTTATCTAAATATTTGGTGTAAACTGAAATTTTGAGCACAAAAAATATTACAATACTCTTAGAATGAGGAAATCCATATTCAAGGATGGGCAAAGGAAAAAAATTTCATGAGGGGATACTGGATTTTGGCGAAGGGGTATTCGGGGCTGTGACGTCACAAATTTTGCTAAATTTTAGACAGGGGGTCCAGGGGAGGATATTTTACAATTGTCAGATTCTTGCAGAATTCAATTAAAAATGACGTAATTCAACAGAATTTCAATTAATTCTGCAGTAATGTAACAGAATTTGATAGAATTTGGTTAAATTATGTTGGATTCTGGAAGATTTTAACAGAATTTCACCAAATTTAGCAAGAATTTGACAAGATTCTGTTGTTTTTCTACGAATTTAAGACAGAATTTTAAAGAATATTCGGCGCCGTTTTCTCAACTTTGCTATGGGGGGAAGGGATGTATTTCGCGATCGACGTAGGGAATATCGGCCAAAATCAGAATGGGTATTTCGGACTGGATCCCCTTTGCCCATCCCTGTCCATAATGCTGATTAGACGTCGCGGTTTTTCATTTTGATCCGTAAGTGACACCAAAAGGTGTAATTAGACTAAATCCTAGGGGATACCTAGGTGATAATTTCGAAGACTTTATTTTGTAAATTTTTATAATATGACAATGATCAAATATGACATTTAAAATGCAATCCCAGAAAACCTAAAGATAAAACTTATATACAGTAATATAAAATATTCCGATAGATATTAAAAGGAAAATGTCTGCTTTTATCTCTGATATATGATTTAGTTCAGTAGAGTTAATTGTAGTTAGAGATGCTCAATGACAAATACCCCCTGTCTCCGAAAAATGATCCAAATAGTCCACTATAATGAAGAAAAACGAAGTTCCCTCTAGAAATTTTGAGAATAAAAAACAGGTTTTGCATTCTTTTTAAATAGATAAATCCCACAATATACATTTTCAAAGAATTTTACAGAATATTCACCAAAGTCGCCGTCTCAAATTTTCTAGAGGGAACCTCGTTTTTTTCATCAAAGGGGGAGAGTATTTAGGTCATTTTTCGGAAATCTATTTCCCCTTTTTATATCTATATTTTATATGATATAAGTTTTATCATTAGGTTTCCAAAGATTTCAGCTTAAATCTCACATTTGACCATAGTTTGAATGATTTAAGTTTATATTACTGTCTTGTACAATTAATGTTGAGAAAGTGGCAAAATTAAAGTGTAAAGTAGTGTAGGTTTTATAGCCACTGATAATTGTTTTAAAAGTAAAAGTGAATCGATATGTTAGGGACAAAGACAGAAATCCAAAACTTAAGAATGAGTCCAGTCTTTGGCGATTGGCTATGAATACAGAGCTTAGAAACATTCAGTTTGTTATTATTTTTGATTGAGTGGAATATAGAGGAAAAGAAAAATTACTGTTTAAGATTCAACTTTGTTTGTTGTCATTGGAAGTCAGCGAATAATGCCTTTGATATTACACTTATTTGTGTATTGAATAACATCTGCAATACAACGATAAGACAATGTCTTTAATAGTGAATGATTACTAAAATTTTATTATTGCCATTCATTCAGTTAAATAAGTGAAGAATGATAAATGATTTTTGTTATACTTTCCGCTCTCTATGAATAAAACTTAATGTTTAGTTAACTGTTTTATTGTTAAGTCGAGCATAAAAACTAAAACCAAATGTAGAGAATTTGGCCAAAACTCATTAAGTTTAAGGATGAAATTTAATTTATAACCAAGTTTACTTCTATAGTAAATTCTCGATAAAAATAGATATAACTGTCTTTCATTAAATCAGAATAGACCTCATTACTAAGCCATTGCTTAATGCCAGGGTGACCAAGGGGTGTATAGCCTCAATACCTCTCTGAGTTTGAGAAATTTTCTCAAAATACTCCTACCTATAGCCTCCTGACTCGGCCGACCTTGGCTACCCCTTCTTAATGTTAATTACTAGTATCGACTAGTTATCAGGTCAATTCTGATTTGATGTAAGGATTCTCAAATTATTATATTATATACCAAGACTGCCCAACAATATGTCACCTGTTAAACTTTATCAAAAAACCTTATTATTAATTTCAATATTATTTAAAACCTATGATTCAGTTCTATGAATAATGAAATAAAATAAAAAGATTATAAACTCCAACTCAACTCATATAAGATATTCATATACTGTATATCATATATACATTTTGAAAATGTGGCATTATATCTTCAAAAATGAATATATATATAGTATATCTAAGAATTGAAAAGGGCACCAGAAATATATATTCATTTTCTGAAGATATAATGCCACATTTTCAAAATGCTTTGTATGTGATTGCTAACGTGCTTTTTAAAGATTCGCCTTTTTCGCCAGTATTTCGGGGTATTCTAATTAGAATCTTCTTTCCTGAGCTGTGGTTTTTACATAATTAAAATGAATCATTATTAAACGATATTTATTATTTAAGAATATGAACTAAAAATTAAATTTTTGAAAAACTTTCCAAGCTCGAGAGCTTTTGGAAAAATAGAGGCGAAAATCACCATTTGTATGAATACCCAGAAAATTCTATAATTATTGACGAAATTAATTCTGTTAAACGTCTATAAAAATTGTGGAAATTCCTTAGAAAAATGACAAAGTTTTGTTAATTTGGTTTATCACTTCTGAACTTTTAATGGCATTTTTTAGTCTATTCTATTGCTGCAGATATTTTAAACCACTCCTACAAATAATTAATAACAATCAATAGTCACTACTAATGATCAAACTGTCAAATACTAAATACAATTATACTTTACTTCTATCAAAAATCTTTATAACAATTGGTCAAAAACTGTAATTTGAAAGAAATGAATGATTGAAAATTGAATCCTAATATTAGTTCAATTATAGTTAGAATACCAATAGATTGCAAACGATTGGAAGGAAGAGCTAAATAATTGATTTGACGATATATTAGTTACTGAGCACAGAGACAGAAGTCTCATCAATTAAACTCATATACAGGGATGAACAAGAGGTTTAGTTAAAACTAGAAGACTAGGATGTTGTTTTGTTCAACTTATGCTGTCATCAAATAAGTTTTGATATTGGTATTTATTTGTTAGAATCATCTAAGAAACCAATAAAAATCATATTTCCTGCCGTCCCATCGATTTGGAAGATATGAATGGCTAAATGTATTTCTTCACTACCCAACAAGAATTATTTTGCCCAATTCAAAATATTTTACTACATATTGGATAATACTCATTACTCGCTTTTCAAACCTACCTATTTTCAAAGGAGGATACCGAAACCAGAACCATGCTTAAAAATAATAAATCAAAATAATAGTAGGGATTGATAGAGCTCATCAAGACAATCACAAATATATAAAAAATAT
>JAQFXN010001458.1:0-15256 GCA_034693365.1 Liacarus xylariae
AAGAAGAAGTTTGTTCGAATAGAATATTGATTTTAAATTAAATATTTTGTATTCATATTAATACTTAAGATTATAATACTTTTTGTGTGATTATAGTTTTTGTATTAATAGTTTGTTTTTCAAATTTAGTTTTTTTTAATACAAACTTGAAAAACAAACTATTAATACAAAAACTATAATCTCACAAAAATAATTATAATCTTAAGGATTAAAAGATTAATTAAAGCTAAGATAAGTATCGTTTCAGCAGTTGAACATGGAATTGATTGCTTGACTGTACACATAACATATCGTTACCCCCAAACTCTGCTGTTGACTTCTGATACAGAATTCAGTTCTTGATATAATATCTCCCTTTTCGTATATTAGATTTCAGGCACTTATCATAATTGTCCTTATATACGACGTCGTTGGACTGTTCGTAGGCGGTGTCGTCCGCTATCCACTTTTTCAAGTCTATGTCCGTATTCGAGACCGGGAAGGCCTCGAATAATGCAAACGGTGTTGCATATGAGTCATTTACCTTCATTGTTAGTTATCACGACAAGTAATCTGCGTCGGAATTATTCAGTACTTAGTTATAGAAGATGTCGAACATATACGAGGCCAACTTTAGCGACCAACGGGCAGGTCTTCCCGTAGGGTCTCTCGTGTTCATCAAAAATTGGAGTCCACAATGATCAGTGAATATCGAAAATGGCTTACCGTACAAGTAGTGTCGGAATATGTTTACTCCCCATACGATTGCTGCGCACTTCTTTTCATCGACACTATAATTCTTCTCAGCCGGAGTTAGTGTTCGTGAGGCACAAGCGAGTAGTTGTCTATTCTTGTTCTTGACTTGGACGAGTAGGACTCCGAATCCAACATTACTGGCGTGGTTTCGCATCTCGAGGTTGGCGTCGGGGTCGTAATGGGCTAAAATCCGCGCCGTTAATAATTTCTCAATGAGGAGGTCGTAATCGATCTGCTTTTCTTGGCCCTAAACGAAGTCGGCATTAGCTTTCAATAGTTGTAACAACGAGTTCGCTTCTTTAGTGTAATCCATTATGAAACGGCGACAGAAACCTGTGATACCCAAGAAACTGCGGACTTCTTTGACTGTGGTCGGGATCGTTCGCTTAGTGACGGCTGCAGTCCTGTCATAATCTGGAGAGATTCCTCGCGAGGCCACCCAGTGACCGAGGTATGCGACCTCGTTTACGACGAAATGGCATTTTGATGGCTTGAGTTTTAGTTCATACCTTTTCATTTGGTCGAAGAGTCGACTAAATCGTTTAATGTGTTCGTCGATTCCTTTGATGAACACAATTAGGTCGTTCAGATAAATGATACAAATCCGTCTGTTATCGTTACAAATATACGGTCCATTGCTCGTACACAACTGGCCGGTGCCGTATTAAGTCCAAACGACATCACTTTGAAACAATATGTACCTTCAAGGCAAGTGAACGCGGATAAGTCTTTTGACTCTTCGTCTAACTCGATCTGCCAATAACATGCGTCGCAATCCATAAATGAGAAAAGGTCGCAGTCCCTTATAAGCGACAACGGCTCTTCTATGTTCAGAAGCGGGTAGAGATCGTCTACGGTATTGTCGTTTAATTTTCTATCGTCCACAAAGAAGCGGACACCTCCATCTCATTTAGAGACATGTGTGACGGGAGATGAATACGATGTCATACACGGTTCAATCACGTCACGAGCTCGCATTTCGGTTATACACTGCGAGATCACTGATTGTTGTCGCTCGGAAACGTGTCGTAATCCAGAACGAACTGGTGACGATCGCGGCTTCAATTCGATTTTATGTTTCCATATAGTAATACGGCAGATGTCGTCGCCTTTTAACACGAATTATTTCCGATAGTGGGCTAGTAGTCGATAAATTATCAGTCGATCTTAGTCAGTTGGTCTCCTACATGATAGTTCTTTAAGTACTACTCGTCGACGAGTTGGTTATATCGTTCGTCGTTCGCCTTCAAACCTCTTTCAGGTCTAGACAACCAGGTCGTCTCCGAGCTCGTTTGTCTAGCGATCTCGTCGAGAACTTCTTGTTTTGTTTTCGGAATAGGGAGTTCAGTCGTCTCTGGTTGGGCAGGCGTCGCTGACATCACTCGATTCTGCAGCGGTACAACGACATCAAACAGTTTCATGCCGTCATGTAAGTACTTCGGCATATGCGACACATTCACTATCTCAAGCGGTGTCGGCGAGAGTCCAGTCATAGCGATCATAGTGTTAACGAATATTCCCTCCTTTGCATATCTTGATCTGGTGGTGATCTCATACGATTGTTCGGTTTCGTTGTCGGTTCTAATCGGTATCAGCATAACCTCTCCAGGATTTATGCGGTGACGACCTCGTACTCGGATCTCTAACTTCTCATTCAAGGTGTGAGATACTACTCCATTTATTGTTCGTACTTCACATATGTTAGGGATGACTATGTCTTCGGAATTCGATGTCGGCTTGGATTCGGGATTTTCGAGTTCGATAATAGACGCTCGATTCTTGTGTTGGTGGGTCGATGTCTCTGATTCTAAACATGTAATCCTGTCGGTGTCGTCGCACGTAATTGGACCAAAGGTATCGACATTTCGAACGGGTCATCTCTTGCCAATCTTCAAAATATACCTTTCGAGATGGTCCAGATAGTACGACACCGTTACTATTAATAAAGTCGATGCCGAGCACGACTCGAGGGTAGACTGACTCCATTATTGCGAAGTCGTGTTAAATCTCCCGTCCCATCACTTTCAAAGGGACGTCTCTTTTGGTTCTTATATTTCAAATTTAAAATGTTTGTTTCATCATATTTATCTCTAATTTCAATGAAAAACCGAAAATTCAACTTTCGATTTTATGTCGAATTTTTCGAAATCATGCAGACCGAATTCGGTCAAACTTTTTCCCAACATTTATAGAGGGTCTACTACAATGTTATATATAAGGGGGCATTTTGCGATCAGTTGGACTTTTGCCAAATGAGTGTTGTATTAATAGGTGTTTATTAATTCATCAAGTTATCTCTTTAAATAGTTGCTTGTTACATTTAATATAAATGTTTAACCGAACACTAAACTATGATTACCTCCAACTTAAATAATGATAAATTAAACCATGTTGACAATTCATTAACTTTTAACTAATTTACTTAATATAATTATGTTTAAACTAGCTTGGCTATAACTGTGACATCACAGTATTTTTTATATAAATTAATTGTAATTGCGTGTATTTTTCTAAAAAAATTATTTATAAATCCAATAAATTAGGCGATAATTGTTTTGTAGGATTTATTCTCTAATTATTTAAATAATTGATTTTCTATCTATTTTTGATAAGCTCTTCAATTAATGGTCAATTCCTAATCAAATTAGTTTATTAAATCATTTTCATGTATTAAACTTTATTTAATAATTGGACATTAATTTGTCTTTTAGCCCTGAGCTGAACCAAAAATATCAAATTAAAAGATTTTTCATCTATTAACTGCATATTCTATGCATTAACCTTGTTTTCTCTTTTTTATGTTTTGGTATTGTTCTTTTTTATAGTTTTAGCTAATAATGGGAGGAGGTTCATCTGCACCTGCCTGTCCCACTGAGACAATTGACACCATAAATAGGAGTAAAAATGTTATCATATTTGATGAAAGTGGTATGACTGCACTTATAGTGGTTTTAATGATTTGCTAAAATATAGATTAATAATTACTATTTGAAGGAAGCGGAAAAAGTTCGGTTACGAATATGCTTTTGGGCCGAGACTTAGCTATTGTATCAGATTCAGCCGAGGGCTGCACTTTCCAATTCAAAAAATACAAACATGATGATGGCTACTATAGGTCGATTGGACAGTAAGACATCAATCAGAAGTCTAATCAGCTTGCTAAAATCACTGAGCGTGGTGTTAGCTTGTTGGTTCTGGTTATGAGGAGAGACAGGATTAAGAAAACACTGGAAGACAATTATAAATTGTTTGTGAAAACAGTTTGCATGAATGAAGTGCCCTGTATTCTGGTGGTGACCCACTGTGAAAATGATCCAGACGTGAATAAGTATTGGCTCGAGAATCGCGATTTGTTTGAAAATAACTGTGGAATGGAATTTAAAGACTGTGTTTGTGTATGCGCTTCGAAAGGCGAAGGACTGGTGCCCGACTTCACCAGGGTGAGGACCAGTCGCTTTGAAGAATCGAGGCATAAACTTAGCATGTCCATTTGTTCACATATGCTTGCTCAGAGCTGGAGAATGTCCCACTGGACCAATTGGTTTGTTTTTATATTCAAGAAAGTCTGGAATTTTTAGTTCACTTTTCTCGAGAGAGAGAGAGAGAGAGAGAGAGAGAGAGAGAGAGAGAGAGAGAGAGAGAGAGAGATCTTGTCTAATATAAAGTGAGAAAAAAGTATTTTACTATTTGTAGAGAATTTTTGTGTACATTATTGTGATGAACAACAATAACAAATATGATATTCAAGAATTATGACTTAATATTAATACTTTTCCTTTATTCAGATTCAAAATGTAATTATAGAGAAGTCGTTTTGAAATCATTTCAAGAATCAGCACTGGTCAGGAGTGTTATTGCAAAAAAAATTCTACCTCTGTCTGCAATATATTCAAATTAGATTCTCTGTATTTTTAAGCCAAATGAGACCTTTCTTGCTTTATTCATGTTTTTATCATTGTTGTATACTCCCTGGCCTTTTCAGTGAATTTTCTCAGAATCCTCTTTAACCCCTGACTGAGCTTAACTTAGCTATCTCAAACAGACTTTATTTTGCTTTTTTCATTTGCATGCTTGTTTAGTATTATAAAGGCCGAAACGTGTTTGTTTAATATTGCTCCTTTTAAAATTTATCTATTTTAATTTTCATTTATTACTTAAAATTAACATTTATTTACTGAAGAATATTTGTGAAACTGTTTTTTAAAGAATATTTTATTCATTAAACTTAAAAAATATTCACTTTATTTTCTAATTAAAACAAAACTGATCTTTGGATCCAATGGAAAATTGGAAAAACAAATTTTTGTTACTTATTTCTAATCCCAAAACAACAAATATACTGTTTGTTTAATGTACTCTATTTTATATTATTTTAAACTTCATTTATGGGTAAAACATAATTTTCAATTAAATTTATGCCAATCTATAAAAATCTGACTATATTTCTGAATTTATATAAACTTCAGGAAAATAATATGAATAATGAATCAAACTTATGATTAATTATTTAATAAATATTCAGGAAAAATATTTTAAAATTTTTTAAAAAAGTGATTTGAATATTAGTATTACATTATTATTAAACAGATATATTAAACCAGTTTTTAGACTTTTAAAACTTAAAATTTACTAAATTATTAATTTAACATGAACGGTCGTCTAGCAGGTCTTCTACCATTACCAGAATTCGATCCAATTACTATGCCACCTTGGCCATTATGACTTCCAACGCCAGCAAAGCTCTGGCCAGAGTGATTGCCTCTGTACCATCCTTCATTTATGTAATTATTACTATTAGTGCTTATATTAGTATTATTTTTTCTATATTCTCCAGTAATATGATCATGATCTGTTGTTGAATTACTTAGGTCATTATTTATTTCATATTTGCCAGGTTCATTAAAAATATTTTTGTCACTTGAATAAATTTCCTTTTCAGTTGTATTATTGTTGTTATTATATATATTTGGCCCTGATGATGGTATCATTTGTTCTGGTTTTGAAGTGGTAGATTTAATTTGTAAACCAGAAACTACCCAGTTTGGTAGCCAGGATAGATTTAGTGTTGGCCTTGGACGGTGTGTTGTGGTCAGCTTTCTAGTTGGCCCTGGCATTAAGGGAATCATTGTGTCTGTAAATTTTGGGTTCATTGTTGTCGACTGCTTTGGCCACTTTATTCCCTGTGCCAACTGCTGTTTAATCGGCACAGCAAGTAATGGTAACAAAGTGTGCCTGGTTGATTTAGTAGGTTTGAAGTTATTCATTTTATCATACAGTTCATCCTCGTCATCTATATAGTTGTCTGGATCATTCTCAAAATTATATGCAGGCAAAGTGTTTAAAGTTGTTTTGAGCGTGGTGCTATAGTTGGTTCGCCTGCTTGGCCAGGGAAATCTAAATTTTTTTGTTGTCCCATTAGTTTGCTTTTCATTATTTATCTGATTTGGATTCAATTCAGTGCTCGACTCCTGTGTTGATAGTGTGCCAGTTGTTTGTTCGCCCGTCGCTTCCGAATAAGTGGAAGATCTGAACTTTGTTTTATCTCTTGCATCACTTGTAGTCCAGGCTTCAAACGGATCAAACGGTTCAGCATTTACAATTATTCCATCATCTATTGTAAATGGTGGTGCACTAGTGGTCAATATAATTCGTGCAGTCGTTATACTCATTTTCTTAGTTGATGAGAACGGATCGAATTGCTGAGCATTTGTTGCTACACCTAATAAAAGTTTATTTAATAGATGCTTACTTTAATCTGAGCTTTTTAAATTTTATCCATTATGAATTTGTTTTAACATAGGATTGGAATTTTAATTTGATATATTAGGGAAGCTCAAAGGATGAGAAGTCAGGGAGAGGGTGTAAGGTCATATTTTAAGATATTTTGCTCAAAAATCTGGGGATAGTAAATACCAAAATTCAAAATATGAAAAATGAACACTGGGGTTAAGGTAAAATAAAAACAATTTTCCGGTGACTCAAATGTCAAAGGGGTATTTTGGTCATTTTTCATAGACAGTGGGGTATTTTGGCTATACCACAATTGCCCATCACTATTATATATAGTGATTGTCAACTCAAAAGTTTATATATTTAATCAGAATCAAAACAAATAACATTGCTGATAGAACTTAAGAATATATTTTTTGTATAAATTTTTTTAAACACTATTCCATACTTTATATTTATCCATGTTAAACTATAAATTTTTAAAAAATGTTTTAGTTTTTAAATCAAGCCACAATAGCGATTTAGTGAATTTTTAACTTATCAAATTTAGAATTTAAAAAATGATTTACTTGCTATTTTTACCTTGCCAGATTACTAAAATTATTAAATTATCTAATTTTTACCTCTGGTAGACATCTTTGGACCGATAAAAGGAGCCTGAGTATATAGGGTGGTAAATTTGACATGTTCAACTGGTAGATGTGTAGGTATTTTAGGAAAATCTAATCTAGGTATTGTGTGAAAAATCGTATCGTCCATGTCATCATAATCTGGTTGAGATATTTTTGCTGTCGTTGTTGTTGTACTTGAACTGGCTAGCATTTTGGCCACTTTAATTAATAACTCATCTATTTTAATATCAAGTTTAGTTTTATTCTGGTTTGGCCCGGATTCATCTGACAGATTTGATAGATCAGGAATTATTGGTTTATATGATTCCATTAAATCGGTATAATCTAGATTATGTTCTTTATCTAGTATTAATTTTTTGCCATAATTTAAATTTTTTATCCTGCTTGAAGTGTATGAATTTATTGTAGTTGTTGTTAAATTTGCTTCTGCTCCTATTCCAATTTGATCCCATTTGCTCGTTGTTTCTTCTGTCAGATCAAATAGCTTAATATAATTAAACTGGTTGGATGAGTTTGGAGAATTTGTATTTGTTTCTGAATCTGATGATGTTGTTATTTGTTTATTGTAATTTGTTCTTGCATTTAAATCCACTTTATTTTTTGTTGTGATAATATTTCTGTTTAATTCAATAGTATCTAAGTTCGATAAATCCGGAGTTGATAATATTGTTTTATTTGTAATTATTAATGTGCTAGGTGTATTTCTGTTTGAACCATTGAGTGTGCTAGGTGTGTTTGTTATTGGATTTGTTTTTCTGGTAGTTTTGTATGCCCTTGGTGTATTAGTTTTTGGTAAAGCTATTGTATTAGGTATAATTGTTTTTGATATTGTTATAGTACGAGGTGTATTTGTGCTTGATATTGTTATTGTACTAGGTGTATCTGTTCTTTGTACAGTAATAGTACTAGGTGTATCTGTTCTTGATACAGTAATAGTACTAGGTGTATTAGTTCTTGGAACAGTTATTGTACTAGGTGTATCTGTTCTTGATACAGTTATAGTACTAGGTGTATTAGTTCTTGATATAGTTATAGTACTTGGTGTATTTGTTAGTGATATAGTTATATTGTTAGCTATATTAGTATCTGATATAGTTATAGTGCTAGGTGCATATGTGGTTAAAAGAGATATGTTGCTTGGTGTAGTGACACTTGTAATGGTTGAGTTGTTAGTTATATTTGTGTTTGAATTCATTATTAGTGTGATACTTGATGGATCATTTGAAACTGTAGTTATTGTCAAATCTAATCCAGGCATTGTCAAACTATCAATAGTTACTGGCTCATAAGAATCTACAAGCGTACTTAAATTAGAGAAATTTGTAGTATTTAAATTTTGATCAGTTTCACTTAATGTAACATAATTTTTCTGTGTAATTGGTCTAGCTGCAAATAAAAGCGACATATTAATTCTTGGTAACGTTACCATACTTTCCATATAATGATCAGTATCTGAATCAGATTGATGTTGTGGTGGTTTTTTACTATAATCTTCATTAAAGAATTCTTCATATTTGCTGTCTCTAGTAATAATCACAAAACTCAAAGTTGTTTTTGAAGTACTTTGTTCTGTACTTGATAAATTTGTGCTTAAGTTGTTGCTAGTATCGGCATACGATGTCATCTTATTTGAAAAATAATCTTTTAAATTCTTAACTGTGCTTGACACAGTCGGCATTGTTGTTCCTCTCGTTGATTGAGTAGTAGGTTGTTTATCGTTGATGGTTGCATACAGTTTGCCCTTTGTCTGTCTGTCTGCCGGTTCAAGTTTTGCTGTTGTATACGGTATAAATTCGACTGGTGCTATATTGTTATTACTAGCTTCTACTGGGTAAGAATTCAAACTGTTTTGTGCATCATCATCCTTAAATCCACTATGTTCATAGTGATCCCAATATTCACTAAAGTCAATTGTTGTATAAGCATATGGATTACCAATTAGATAATCCGATAAGCCCAATGAATCTTCCGTAGAGCTTATCATTGATCCTGGCTCAGATTCTTCCCAGACGTCATTTGATGAATAATCATAACTCGATTGCTGTGTTGTATATTCTGCAACAGTATTTTCAAATGTCATTGGTTTGAAAACATTAATAAACGAGTCGATCACTGAGTCAAAAATATTCCTAGATGATTTATTTTTCCCATCAAATATATTTGACTTATAATCTGGTATATTTTCCGCTATTGAATAGTAACAAGACACAATTATTATTAATATTACTATAACTTTCATATTTGGTGAATTATAAAAAAAATTAACAGAGTTTTTAATATTAGAATTTCATTTCCAGACAAAAAACATTTATTTGAGACCTAGATTATTTGTTTGAAAATCATTATTTATTTTAATATTGTATAAAAGTGTTACTGTTTTTATCAGCTGTTCATATGCTATTGAACTGATTTTTTCTTTTTTTTATATTTCGCGAATTCAACCTGTCCAACTAGAATGCGAAACGGGATTCTCTAATCCCTTCATTCTCCCTTCCCTTCTCACTCCCGCGGGAGAGTGAGATGCGATTGCGTTCAAAACATATCTTATGGGAATGGGAACGGGTTGAAAATGTGTACACAAGGGACGTGTACTTGAAGGGAATCCATTAAATACCTTCACCCACTTATAGTGTTTAGTCATACAGTCAATATATGTTTGTTGATTGGGCCGCAGTTGTCATCTAAGTTGAACAGAATAACAATTAACAATCAACACCCCCTTCTCTCCCTTAAAGTGTTTACAGTATGTGTGTTGAAGTGAGTCATGGGATTGACGAGATTGGAGGGAATGACGGAAGTAGGGAGGGTATGGATTCAAAACAACTGGAAGGAACGAGAAGGAAATGGATTGAAAATAAGGCGAAGTGAAGAGATGGGATCAAAATTTCAAGATAGTTTCTCACTCTAATTCTAACTATTATAGTGTTTAAAAAATGATGAATTTCACAAATATTTTTCATTAGTATTTTAATTAATATTCAACAATTTCTATTCTAATAGGAAAGAAGCTGCTATGTAATAATTCTTCGTAATTTATGTGATGGACAGCATGGTGCTTTTATTATTGACATTTGTCTATACAAATGATTATTTTGACTCTTCATTATACAGACTTCCAAATTTCAAAAGTTCAAGAGAAATGCTTTATTCTTATTCATTAGCTTTGAGTTTTTAAAATATTTACAATTTATTTCTGCATGTATAGTATGCAACATCTTATTTTACTGGCTTATTGTTTTTATATTTGAGTAATCTATGAACGACCCCTAATTTTTTGTTTGAAAAGAAACCTGAGTAATTGATAGAAACTCATTATAACAAAGTTTTATTTTAAAATTATTTGATATTGAGATTAAGCTCTCGGTCACAAATAGTAAAATATAAAAAACATTAAGCTGAGACACTAAGAAATAGTCTAGTATGCTTACAGAAATAAATTGTAACGAGTTTATATTTTCTCCTATTTTATTTAAATATATACCTCCTCATGGTGTCTCTTTTGTAACGCTGAAGGTCTTATTTTCTATTTCTGAAAAATATTCTCATTTTATTTAAATATATAAAATTAATGGTTTTTACTCAATTAATTAGATGTTTTTTTAATTAAACATTATTATTTAATGAACACATACTGTTACATTTAGTTAAATAATATACATTAAAACATAATGTTAATTATATTTAACTGAAATCATGTATGAATCAAAGCCAAAAAAATGCTTTTATTCCACTGACTTTTCAGGAATTATGTCTCAATCACAGAACTGATCTATCAATAAACAATTGAAAGGTTCAAATGACAAATCAGGTTAGAGGAGGAGTTTAGATGAGAGCAAAAAGTATCCACAAAAGAGCGGATATTTTGAAATTCATGTGATTTTTGTTGTTAAGGTTTATTTTTATTATAATTACCAATTTGTGATTTTTTTAAAAAATAATTTATTATTATTAAGAGTTAACAAACACAATGAATTTATCATGTATATTTTTAATTATTTTCTAATTAATATTGTGTATAAATTGTTTGCATCATTTTGTCTTGATAATATTTACTTCAAAAATATATTAACTGAATGGTATTTTAAGGATCACTTAACTTGTTTTAATTTCTGTATATTTTCAAAGCACCATGTCTATATTGTTTGAAGAGTTTTCAGATTTGAGCGGTTTATTTGGTTAACTACATTTTCATTTCATAAACTTAGTCATAATTAATCGGAAAACACTTTAGTATTTCAGCAAATTTTTGATAAAAAATGGAAAAAACAAATGAAACTCAGATAAAAGTTTACCTTTGGTTCCAAAAAAAAATCAAGAGGGTATTAAGCAAATAGGCTGACTCAAGTGTATTTATGCTGTTCTGAATTTAAATACACTCTCTTCTAAGCCATACATATTTATATTGAATGCTTAATTCATAAAAAAAAATTAAACCAAAATAACTAAATATAGAAAAAACAATTCAAGAATTAAAAATATTTTATTCGCTCGCAATTGGAAAATAAAAATACAGTGCTTTTTGTAGAATAATCCCAAAATGTGCAGAAAATCTAGATTCAGTGCATTAACATTATTCTATAAACTAGTAGAGGTAGAAATTGTGGTAATTGCCCATGGCCAATCTTGATTTACATCTTTGAATACATTTCCAATTTTTTTACAATTAAACCGCAATTCATTAATAGCTAATTCACTTACATCTTTAGCGTTGTTTAAATAAATTGTTTGCAAATTCATTAGTTTTGTCAATGAATTCAATGCAAAATCAGTTATGTTTTGGTTAAAAATATACAAATACTGAATATTAGGTAAATATATATGAATTGATTCGAAAAATGAGTCGGAAATGAATTGGTTGTTCTCAAAGATTGATAGCTTTAAATGTGTTAATTGTTTTAATCCACTGAATGATTGACTCAATAGTCGGTAATCACTGTCTACTGAAATGTGGAAAAACAGATGCAATCGTTTTAATTGTTTAAAATACTTATTAATTGAATATAGAATATCTGTAAAATGATTTATTGGAATTCTATCACACGATTGTGTGAGTCGTAATCGCTTTAATTTATGACAATTCACTCCAATTTGTATCAATTGATCGGAAATTAATTCATTGATTTCATTATTAAATATCAAACATAAATCAATCATTTCTTTCATTTGATTCAAGCCATTGGTTAGAAGTTTGAAATTATTTTTCTGCACATTATCTATGATTTCAAGTGTTAAATGTTTAATAGTATTCTTATATTTCTTAACAAACAATTTAAAACATTTTGTGTCGATATTCTTGATTTCAAAAGAAATTTTCTTCAATTTATTCAATACAAGAATATTCTCAAAATTACTACTGAATTCATTGCAGTAATTAATTTGCAAATCAGACAAATTGGGGCACATTTTTATATATTTCAGAAAATTTAAATCATATTTTCTATTGTTGTCTGGAATGGGAAAACACATTCCCATTGATTTCAATTGTTTTCCAAACTTATTAAAAAAGTTTTCAAGAGTTTTTTCGCTTATTGTTAGCCAAGAGCGCCAATTAATTGTTTTCAATTGATTACAATAATTAATGATGATATCAAATATTGGTTGAATAACATGAACTTCATTGTTGAGATCAAAGAATTGAATAGAATTAATGTTTCGGCACTTTTGTAGTATTGATTCAAATATTGTTAAATCAAAAACATATCTTTCATTCAGTGATTTCTGAATTAAAAATTTAGGAAAACTTGTCGAACTCATAAATATTGAGAGTTTATATTGTTTTTGATGAATAAATCTCTTCCATTGCTTTGAAAGACATTCAAAGCGAAACTTATCCTCAAATGAGAGATAACTTAACAGAACTTCAGACAAATCATCGCCAAAACGATCGAAACTGTCTTTACTATAGATTTGAGACATATTTTCACAATAATTAATAATTAATTATATTTTATAACTAATAAAACTATTATTTGTGGTTTAACTCAAAAAACACAATAAACTAATGAATTGTTACTTTTCAAAAGTTTTTCTATTTCTAAATACAATGATTTCTATAATTATTATAGGAAATGTGTGAATAGACCTAAGGATTGGCCGAATTAAAGGCCTTTTCATTTCTCATAACTTGTTATTATAAAGTATTTCTATTTATATTCACAAACCATTAAGTTATCCCTACTTTGAATTCATATTGTTTGTGATAAACCTTTCTCTTCCTGTGAACCAGATTTCAAAATCTTGTCTTTAAGTATATAAGGAATTTGGGAACAAAATAAAAAATTTGATACAATGACTTCCTATGAATGACTATATGTTCATTAGATTAATACTTTAGCTATCGGTCACTGCTTAGTCAAATATAAAAACTCAAAACTAATGAGTAAAATTAAACTTTTGCTCCGTTCAGTTTAAAATGATTATCCAATGTACATATTTTGGTCAAATGCATGTTTCGGTAAAATACAAATTTTAGTCAAATTATACAGCGAAAGCTCATTTTAAATTGGACACCATCTACAACCTGTTATCACTTGTCCATATATTGTTAATCAATAATGTTTTATTTCCCAATAATTTTTAAATATGATATTTATAATTTGGTAATCCCACCTGAATAATCAATTGCACTGTATAATCGGATTATAAATCATAATTTTTTAAACTTATTTTAAATAAATTAGTAAATTAGCGTTCAATTTAATTTCAGTTGTGTATTGTTAAATTTTTTCTGTGTACTCTTTTTATAATAATATTTTAGATTTAATATTTTGTTATGAGTCATAACTAGAGCTCGGAAATATCGGAAGTAAAAACCTATCAAATCGGTGGGGAATTGAAAGTTAAAAATGGCTTAAATCGGGAACAATAAAGGATATTCATAGCGCTCTTTATTTAATATTTTTTATACAATTCACTCAAAATTTTGAAAAAATATGAGAATTTTGTCAAAATCTTACTATAATTGGTTAGATATTGTTAAATTTTTGCAGAGTTCATCACAATTCCGTAACAATTTTATTACTGCGAAATATACTCTCCTGTATCACCCCTTAGCTCAAAATTGGTATATTCCGTCATTTTACACTCCCCTAGGCTACTTAAATATATCTAGTACCGAAATGTTCCTCATCCCTGGTTTTTAGGTAATTATTTTTCAATTTTTTAATTTGCAAAATCTCCTATTATATCCAGTTATTTAATCGCTTAATGTAATACAGTTAAACATTAAATCAATAATTTTGTAAAATATTAGTCAAATAAATTAGTTATTAATAAAGTTTGCAAACATATTGACTCAATGTTTAACTGTATGTGACTGTTATACTGAAACACGTAGTCATCCTATAAGACTTAAGAAATGTTGCTTCTTCTTAAAACTTCTTTTTTTATTTTATTCTTTCACAAATACTGAATATTAGGATAAATATATATGAAGTGATTCGAAGAATGAATTTGAAATCAATTTCTCATTAGAACGAAGTGTTAAACGTATTAATTGTTTTAATCCACTGAATGATTGACTCAATAGTTGGCATTCACTGTCTTCTGTACTAATACTCGAATCCAATCGTTTTAATTGTTTAAAATATTTAGTTATTATAAATAAAATATCGGAAAAATCTTTTGATGAAATACTATTCCGGGTTATCTTAAGCTCTAATCGCTTTAATTTATTACAATTGACTCCAATTTGTTTCAATTGATTAATAATTAGATCATTTGTATAGACTGTGCTTTTATTGAAGGAATTGCTGTCTCTGTTATAGAATAAACTTAAATGAATTAATTCGTGCATTTGTTTCAAATCATTGGTTAGAAGTTTAAAAGTATTTTTCGACACATCTCTTTTCACAGTTAACCACAAATTGTTTAAAGTATTCTTATATTTCTGAACAAATAATTCAAAACTGTTTGTGTCGTTATTATTGACTCCAATACAGGGTAGGGAGTAAAGTCTTGCAATAGCTACATGCAGCGCCGCCACTAAAACAGGTCGACGAGAGTTATAATACAAAATCATATGGTTTCAATATACACTCAAAAACATATCGGAGTGAAATGAAATATTTATATGATTCAAGTAAAACGTAAACTTTTTACCGCATCCACCCACTATTACCATATCCACCCAAAATTACCTCATCCATTAACCATTACTA
>JAQFXN010001459.1:0-15256 GCA_034693365.1 Liacarus xylariae
AGGTTCTAACGTATCAAATAGGCATTTATAGGTGAAATAAAAGTTTGGCAAATGGACCCTCACTATGTGGTTCGTTTGCACACAAACTCTGGAGAGGTTCCTATGAGCCGATAAAATAGGCAAAATAGGTTTTTTACAATGCCCTAATTATAAATAATTTTGTTAATATATTTTATAGATATATCATTTTTAAATACAGTATCTATTTTACACAAAATATGTTTAACAGAGTTTATATTCTATCAAATTCTTTATAGACAAATAGTAAGAAAGTAATTATCAAGATTAATTATAATTTCCAATTATTAGTAATCCCAACACAATTGGATCAAATCATGCGTTGACAATGAAATTCTCAATCTCTCTGTTTGTCATTGAATTAACAAAAATCTCTTGTGATTTATTCCATTTGTACTCTATTCTACTGTTGGAGTGAAACAAAATATCAATACTCAATAGAAATGTCTTCAACACAAACACATGTCTTCAGGGGATTTGTACTGTCCATCAAATATCATGTTTGCAATAGTGGATTCTCGATATAATAAATGCCAATATCATGACATATAATGTAATTAGGGTGCTCAGGGTATTTACTAGAATATTATTGCAGCTAATTTCAAGATACCAGTGCTGAATTGAGTCCTGATTCAAGAGAATGGGTTGTTATTACACGAAAACAGCTAGGTAAATACATTGCCAAAATACAGCAATTTTCAAACATTGATCAAGTACAGAATATAACACTTGGGTATCTATGTTGAGACATATCAGTAGATAGAGTACAGTAAATGAAATGAAATACAGAAGTTATTCTACTGTTGGCATAATTCTTAACTCTATTTGTTATACACTATATTCCGGTTGAGTTAATCTTTAATAAATTCCATATTCTCAGCATTTCATTCACATTTTCTAATTTTCATCACTCATTTCACCAGAAGTTATTAAGTATTTTGATTCTTGAAAATAATATTCTTAAATAATTATAAGAACGGGTCCTGAATTTAAATTTTCATTTAAATTAACCAGATTATATTCCAATGAAATATTGGTTCAATAAAGTTCAATAATTACAAACGTCTTCAATGTGTCTGCGTCTACGTCTGCGAATCGATTCTGGGAGTAGTAGCCTAGGACGCGCTCCCGGACCAATTGGACAACTCACCTCCTGCCGATGGCAAAGGTCTGCTCTCCATACCTCCTTTAACCCTCTTCCCCTCCATCACTCCCCCCGGGTATTTGAGTGGAGGGTCAGCTCCGCCCGCAGATCCGATTCAAGCCCTGAACACCCGTTAAACTTTTGTTGGCGACATTTTTCCTCCTCTCTCTCTCTCCTTACCCACTCCGCCATTCCCATCGCATACATTTCTCATTTCTTTTTCTAAGGAGCGCTGCATCCGATTTCTTGAAGCCATAAAAGTCATGTGAATCTATTGTCTTCCAGACCTGGAGACACAAACAATACAGTATTTTCACGAATTTCCTACATTAACAAGATCCATTTATCCACAATAGATGGCTTTAGTCAACCTGTTATTCGTTTAGATTCTAACTGAAGAACGAATAGAAAGATTGGCAAAAGAGAAATCTGTTTTACTATAAAAGTGTAATAGAGTTGTATTTTTTTTATATCTGCTATTATCTGATGGAAAAGTAAGATAAATACGAATCAATTTATCCATAAGATTAATGACTAATTAATAATTGATTGGAAAAGAATAAAAAGGTTCGATAAATATAAGTAAAAAATCTTAGGATTTTTGCCAATATTGAAGTAATAATATCTCAAGAACGATCAGAGCTATCACAATGTGACCAAGCTCATATTGAATTTTAGACGATTCTTAACTTTTTATAAGCAGGTTCAAAAATCAGGTATATTTGTAGCACAATTTTGCAACATTAAGAAAAATCCCCCTTTTCCCTAATTTATTTTATATTGCATCAAGTCTATTTTCTTATTGCCACAAAATCAACTATGTATTATCCCTGAATTTCGAGCCTGTTTATTAAATGCTTAATATAATTAAAATTTAAATAGAAGCTTGGTCCCATTATGATGACTTTGACCGTTGTTTAGATGCTAGTATTTCAATATTAGGAAAATCTTAACACAAATGCTTGTATTTATCCAACCTTTTTATTCTTTCCCATTAAGACACTAAAGCAAACGAGAGAGAGAGAGGGGGGAGGGGGGAATACACTATAAATAAATAACAATATAGGAAATGTAGAAAAGGATTTTCTAATGAATTTGGAAATATATAAATAAACTATTAGTGAAAGAATATTCTATAGAATTCTTTATTAGCAATTGCTTTCATCTCCTCAGTCACTGTTATACTGTGTACCATATCCTGGCCATCGATAAACCGAGCTCTGGCTAAATTAGATTTCATTGGTTTATACACTGTTAGACAGTATTAGACAACTGTCTGTTTAGATACAATAGTTCTGTTCTAATCATCATTATTTCATTGGTATGATGTGTAATAGTAATATAAGACCTATATTGAGCCAGAATCTTTAAAAGTAGAATTTAGTACTTATATTTAGAGCTCATTATTTGTTAAATAAAATGTTTCAGTTCATTATTCACATTGAAAAACGTTATCAGAATATTAAAATTTCCATTTATTTTATATAAGAGAAAACGAAAAGAACTTATGCTTTGCCTACTTTTCTAAAATCTTATAACAAAATGTTCTACTACTGTAGGACAGTAGGGATAACCAAAGACCATAAAGTCAGAAGGTATAAGGTACTGATAAGAGCTTTAAACAACAGGGGGTATTTCATAATAGTCAAATTCTTGGAGAATTTAATTAAGAGTGACGTGATTTAACAGAATTTTACAGGAATTCTATAGGAATAGAACAGAATTTAAAAACTCCAGACAAATTTTGATGAATTGTTTCAGAACTTAACAGAATTTGACCAAAAGTGCCCTTTTTAAGAATTGCTAGGTGAATCTCGTTTTTTCCTCAAAGGAGTTTGTTGGCTATACCCACCATTAGTTTTCCCTAGTATTCAGTTATATTCACATTGCTGTGTATACTGTATTATGTATATGAAACAGTAAATAAGTTAAGAGCAACTTTCTTTTTCTAAAAACAGCCCTAATGCATTTTATACACTAATTGTCTGCTAATTAGATATTTAATATTAAACTACTGGCATTTTATTAGTAGATTTATCTCTGGAAAAGTTACTTAATATTACTTATCATTGAATGTAAAATGATTAAAGGTAAAAAATTTAGAGAATCCAATAGAGCTTAGTTAGTGTTCGGTTGTATTAGTTTCGTGTGGGACTCGATCTTCTCGTTATTACTTAAATACATATAACGGAATTGCTATTATTGATGATTAAGTTATTTGTATTTTCTTTTTGTGTATAACTTTATATCACAACTGTAGTGCATATTTGTTTAAACCAAATGGCTTTAGACTAGAGTTGTTAGAGTCAGATAACTCACAGTCGGGTAAAAAAGAAATCACCAGGGAAAGACTATTTTAGTCGTATTTTTATATACAAATGTTTAAACAAATTAAACGCTAATCCCTGTCACCCACTGTTTAAACACGGACTCTCAAATCAAAACCAGAGATAAACTCCTTTCATGAATAAACTTTTATATTATTAAAGTTAAAACTGTACTCATGTTATACACAGAAGTCTAACGCAAAAGACTGATTCACTCTGAAAGTTACCCTATTTGAAAATCATTTTCTAAATTTTGTCATCATAGTTTGTTCAGCATATCAAGCTGATGTAAGTGATAATAGAAATTTGGGAAGATGAGTAGGTTGAAGGGTTTTCCAGGGGGTCAAACTTCGGAAATGTCAGTTTTTGACCTCATTTTATTGCTAAACTAAGTGATCAATTTGAACAATATATTTATTTTCATAAAGCTTGAATAAAGCCAAATCTAATCAAAAACAAAAAATTCTTCGGCGGTAAGTGGTCAGCGCCGAGTTGATCCCGATGGCAATGGCCAGTACCGTGTCATATATGGTTGAACTAGTCTTTGCATGAAAACCCCTCAAGCCATTCATCTGCCCAAATTTTTATTATTACTTACATCAGCCTGGTGTGCTGAACAAAATAAAATGAAAAAATTTAGAAAATGATTTTCAAATAGGGTAACTTCCAGAGTAAGTACAATCAAGATATATACACATAAGCTTTTGATTTGAATTCACATTCTAGTTTCTATACTAATTTCACGGTTTAGGAAAAAATTCATTTTCAAAAGTGTTTAATTTTAAATCTTGATTCACATATAAAAAAATAATTGTAAATAAACTTATTTTAAATATTTAGAGCCCTCGCTCGCTTTTTACATAGTGTTTAAAAAACATCATTTTAAACACTACTCCTATGCCAAAATCGTCAATTTTAACTTTCCTAGTTCCTACCAGTCCAAGACTCTCTGTGAAATTTTTGTACATGAACATTTTTGCCCTAATCATTCTTGTCAGATTTGTCTTATATAATAATATAATTTATTTTTTATGCTAGTAAAAGTGCGTAGAAAATTATTTTTTTATCATTTGCGCTTTTCTGTTTTGTATACTAAATACTAGATCGATATTGGATAAGCTTCCTAGTCATTATTACTTTATTTATCTGTATCTATTCCCCTTTCATTCACTCTTATTTGTTAAAAATAGTGTACTTTTAGTTCAAAAAATGTTCTCTTGTGTGAACAAACAGACAGTAGCGCTTGACTTCCTTATATATTGTCTTCTAATTAAACAGAATCCTTATGACTATTGATAAGATAATCTCACCACTTGTGACATTTAAAAGATATATTATAGTTAAATAAATAATACAATAATTGATTATCAACTTGATAAAATATTTATTAAATTTATAAATAATTTTAAAAACTGTACAATTTTTTTTATCAATAATTACACTTTTAAAAGTTAGATTTTAAGAATTAACCCAAACTCCGGGCACAAATCCCGTTATCGTAAGATTCCTCGAAAGTATACTTGCTGCATTCTTGTTTTTCAAGCTCCAGGACAAAATTCTTATTATACCTTTTTATCTGCAAAATTTCCTCAGGGCTACATATTTCATTAGCAAACCGCTCACTACATAGAACCATGGTGTACTGTTGGCAGCAAAAGTAACTTGGCCTATTAGTTTCATCTAGTTTAACATTTAAACTCTCCAGGCAATTTTTATAGCCAGAATTATTATTTAATTTCTCAAAACCAGTCATCAAGATTTGCTTGTCCACTTTATCTTCTTCAAAATCATCTTTATCAGTCGAAGCTTTATCATCACACGCACCCCATTTAATGTCATGACATTTAGTGGTCTCCAAGAATTTCTTCATGCTCTCGACAAATTGCTCAAAATCATCAGTTTCCTTCGTGGTGCAAACATGTGGCGCATGTTTCAATAAGCATGAGAAAAATCGGCTAAAATCACAGCACTCTCTTGTATCATCTTTGGCAATACGGGACATAAAAATAACTTTGTCCCTGATATAATCTTCTATTGAGCCATGTCCTTTAATCTCGTGCAAATTGTAATAGCTTACATGATTGCATTCTTGAGTCTCAGCAGCACCCAACAATTTTTGATCACATACACTGCCATAGGGACTGGGTGTGGGCAGATTTATTATAGCTCCGAAAATAAGATTTCCTTTCTCAATAATTGTGATTTGCACTAGGATATATATTAAATAATTTTGCATTTTGAAATTTTGTTAAAAATTAGTTATTTAAATATATAAACTAATTTTAAATTTAATTTTTTTTAATAAAAATCCTATTGTAAATATGATATTATAATTATTTTTAAAAGCCTATAAACTAACTTTTTAATTTCATGAATAATTTAGAAAATTTCAAAACTGAGCATATACAATTCTTGTAGTAGAAATTTTTCTGTCTTTATAGAAATATATATAGCTTTATCTCTTGTTGCCACAGCTGTTGAATTTCACACACTCGTGACTTTTTCATGTTATGTAATGAAAAAATTAGATAGATAATTTTTTTATTTTAAAAAAATTGATTATGGTAGAAAAGTGCGTTCAATTTTTTTTATTAGGTATTATATTTAGTAAGTGAGGAATTTTATAAGATATGTAAGAACAAAATATTAACTCTTATAGGTCTTTACTTTGTTATTAGGTACCTTATTTACCTTACTGTCGGTTATTAGTAAAGTATAGGCATGGTTGCTCAGTAAGTTCAGCAGGAAATACCCACTGTGATATAAGATCTTGAGAATTTAGTGCCTCATTCTCATTCAAATTGGGAAATAACCAATACGAAGTTTAAATTTTCCGATATTTTTGTATTGTTTGTTTCTCGAAAAGTGCCCATTATCATTTTGAAATATGCGCATCTCTGAGCATAGAATAATAGAAATATTATAAATCTTAAAACTCATATGAATGTTTAAGAAGACCCATACCCACCTGGCCAACTTTTTTTTAACAATCTCCTCTTAAGTAATGCAATGATAACCAAAATACCACAAAGTGTCTGATAAATATTATATATATAGTGGAGAGTAAACTGAATCGAGAGTCGAGAATAGGTTAGACTTCACTGCATAATGTATTTCTTATGGACTAGTAATGTAAGATAAGCCGACTTACAGACAGAACCCTCGATTAGGTTTTCTCTCCACTGTATTTAGAAAAATGTTTGATTACTAGAAAAAAAGCAAAAATTTTATTATTATCAGCAACTAAATTACCACTTAATATTTAATATGATAATGCTCAAGAATATTTGAGCATTACAGTACAGGTTGAGGTAATATTTTAAAAAGGAATATAATTTATGCTGTAAAAATAATTAAATGTATCAGGTTTTGCAAAAATTCTTTAAAAGACGTATTTACTAAAGGAACTACATTTGAATTATCATAACGTTATCATTAATTTTGCAAAATAATCTAGCTAAAAATTAATAATGGTAAAATGTTATAGTTCCTCTGATCATGAATGACATTGAGATGTCCACCCAACTAGACAATTTAACGCATATTTTTAAAAAGTATATTGAATTTGAAAATTATTCTGTTAAAATTATTGTTACAAATACGAAAGCTTAGAGAATAATGAGGGTTTGAATAGAAAAATATTAGAATATTTTAGCTCAGAGTATAGCTGATTCAGTTATCAGATTTACACTATATATTTGTATCATAATTGGAAAGCATAAATGCTGTGAATGACCAACGCTGAACCATATGGGAATGGTAATGTCCATAAACGTGTTATATATCATTGAAAAGCTTGGAATAACACGAGTTGAACGGCATATATGACAGTTCTGCCCATGCCCATCGACACCAGGTCGGTACTGACCATTCATGGCAGAAGAATTATTTTAACTCTATTCAATTCAATATTGCATAAGCATTACATATTTCAAACGCATTGGAAACATTATATACTATATAAAGTTTCAAGCGGATCAGCTGACATATTTTAATTTTTTCTTTTCAAACCCTTTTTATTCCTCTAACAAAATATTTGCAAGATATTTGTAAATTATATTCACAGGATAATTTACAAATTCAATATACTTTCTAACTATATGACTTAAATTGCCCGTGGACATCGCAGGGTCTCTCATGGTCAGAATTTTTATTGATTATTTACCATATTAGCTTAGCTTTTGCAATAATAAATAAAATTTGATCATGTTATTAATTTAAATATGAATTTTAAAAACACTTTTAGTATTGGACAAAATGCAGAACTAAAAAATTTGTCAAATTGTTTATCTTGAAAATAATCTTGATTAGTTTATTAAACATATTTTTTAATTTATTAGATTTCTAGAATCATTTCCTTTCAGAAAGCGTGCAAAATGTTTTTTTTAAAAATCTAAATATAGCGTTGAAACTTAGCATGTGAGCACTTTGGTTAAATAATTAAGCAAATTATCATCACTAGAGATAGACAAAATGCTAGTAAAGATTGGAATATTTTACGAGATTTAATTAATTAGTAAGGCCACATTTGCTTGAGGAAATCCGGGGAGTTTTGAAGTTTTTCTTAATAAAATTCCGGCAGCTAACTTAAAAATCAGCTGATTTATTATATTTATCAGGAAGATGATTATTTTATAGTATTCTTAGCAGGCTTACAAATGCTAATTGATTCACGGAATTCCCGGAAGAGTTGGCAACACTATAGTAAATTAGTAATCCACAATTCAAAATTACTCCCTCCTTATTAAAAGATTAGGATTCTGTATAATTTGCTATAATATAGAATGCTTATTTTAAGCTCCGATCGATAAAATTTTACCTGACATTTTACAGTTTGCCTATCCCTGACGTTCACTATTTTTTAGATAATAGAAATACTTTTTTAAGAATAATCAGACTAAATAATGTTTTTAACTTGACTACTGAAACTTGTAGAATTATTTTTTCAGTAGCTTGTTATTGCTATTAATTTATATCACTTTAAATGAAGGTTTTATACTATCTAGCAATAACTCTTTTCTTTGTAGGTGAAAATGTTAGAATTTTTTATCGGTACATTAATTTCTGATCCTGATTCACTTGAAAATCACAAGTATTTTCAGAATTATTTATTTTTTAATTGATTTCCACTGAAACACACATTATTACTTCTGATTAGCGAGAAATACTGCCTAATTATCATTAATCAAACAAACCATTAAATTGTGCGTTCGCACAGTTCCTTAGTTGGAGTCAACTCTAACTAACAGAATGAACACCTCTTTATTTATGATTTCGTTGGCTCAACGAAGTCCAAGACCACCTCATTTGATGATAACGAAATAGATGTGAACTCTTTAGTTAGTTAGCTAGATGATATTTAATACAAATAGTATTAATAAACGCATGCGCTCTATTGGATTTATCACTTGTTTTAAATAACTAAACTTCGTTAACTAAATATAATGTGAACGCTAGTTGTTATTAATTCGTTTGAGACTTTTTTTCCAACTAACGAACAGGGTGATCACACCATTATGGTCTGATATATAAATTACTAAAAGTGTATTTTGAATTCAATGTCAACAGACAAAGATTAATTTGTGAGCAAAAATCCTCAAGGACCAACGACTAAATGTTTTTTTATTTATTCGAGGTATATCGTGTATTATTTGCACAATCCTTCAGCATTTTAGCAAAATAAAAAAAAATTTTAAATAGATTTTAGAAAATATTGTAGACTAATTCAAACTAATTTTTTACGAAACAAATTGTTTTTTAATTTGATAAAATATTTTAAAATAATAATTTTTTTTATCACGCAATGAATCGCCAAGTATAGGGAGTGACTATTTTGACACAGGTAAATACTGGTAGACACGGGGGGACATGGATAGGCAAGTGTGACTTTTGTGGCACGTGTGATATGGGTTGGCACTGCAGCAAGTGTTATAAGAATTTCAAAATACATTATTTACAAATTGTGTATAATTAGTTAGATTGCTTGATAAAAATGAAAACGACTATTGGTTCATGATTCTATAATACTCTTGAATTTTCAAAATAGGAACTATGTATTTAGAGCCTTATTGATAAATATTTATTTAATTTAGCTACTTAAAATTTTTTTAATCAGAATAATAATTCTTTTAGATTAATTATAAAGAATTTTTGTATTTAGGTAGTAGATTCTTTAATAATTCTGATAATAACTATTATCAACAAAAGATTCAATTGTAGTATAAATATTAAAGCTGAGCTTCCTTGTAAAGCACAACAATATTTATCTAATTCATTAAACATTATAAACTTTCCCCTTTATTAAAAATGTACACGTTACAAGTAATAAAAAATAATTAGCTTCCTTAGGCTTCTCCAACTGTATGAATAGCAATACTTACAGCGTCAGACTAAACTGTAATATCATACACAATTTGTATATAATGTATTTTGAAATTCTTATAACACGTGCTATCATGCGTGTCACACTCATATCACACGTGACACATAAGTCACACATTCCAATCCATTTCCACCCGTGTCTACCCCTGTCTACCTTGTCTACCCGTGTCAAATTAGTCATCCCCTCCAAATATATAACTTTAACATTATACTCCATCTTCTCCTCATAAAATTACATAGTATAGTTTTACATTGTTATTTAATTTACATACGACTAAACAATTCTTTTATGGTAAATCTTGATTAAAATTTTATACAGCTAACTGATGCTTGCGATAATGGTTGAAGTTTTTTTTCTATAATTAAGAATGGTATTTTATCTTATAAATTTTATAAATCAGCTGAACCATTTATACATTCTCTTTAACAGAATAAAACAATTAAATAAATAAGAATATTTATTAATTTTGTTTTATTTAGTTATCATTCAATACGTCAATTTTTCCTTAAGTATTTATTTATTAGACTTTCAGAACAAAAGAACTTGAGTAAGTACTTTCAGTATCTTACTTGATTAATTATTTGGGTATAGCAAATTCTTTAGATATAAACTCTATTTTTTCTTAAAATGTTCAGCTAATAGATTGTCTTTTACTGATTGGTATTATTTTATATTATCATTAATCTGTGACCGACAGTTCAATTTCAAATATTTTGAAACAAAATTTGTTATAAATATTTTCTATAATTGATTAATGTTTTATTTCAAACATTTATTTGGCTATCGGTTACAGATTAGTCAAATATATTAACAAAAATGCGACAAACTAAAAAATATTCTATTAGCTGTACATTTTTAAGAAAGGAGAATTTATAATGTTTAATGAATAAGATAAAATTTACCAATTTCAACCTATATTAATCAAGCTTCTTATGAAGAAATGTATTCACAAATATTGTTGTGCTTTACAAAGAAGCTAAGCTTTAATATTTATACTATAAATGGATCGTTTGTTGTTATCAGTTATTATCAGAATTACTATTTAAATTCAAAAATTCTTTATAACTAATCTAAAAAAATGATTACTCTAATCAAAAAAATTTTAATTAGCTAAATTAAATAAATATTTATCAATAACGATCTCAATACATAGATCCTTTTATTAAAATTCAAGAATATTATAGAATCAAGAACCAAGAGTTATTTTCATTTTTATCTAGCAATCGAACTAATTATCTTGTATGAAATGAACCTCCTAAATCGTTAGTAACATTATATTTCTACAAAGTTATATTTTAAACAGCAATATCTGATAAAAATATATTTTGATCGATATAATATTAATAACCAACCTAAATATATCAGTAATAATTTTGCAAAAAAATATCAGCTTTCTAGAATTATTCAATTTAAAGCTTTCAATATAATATTGTTGACATATAGTCTATCTTTATTTTTTTATCGTTTAAAACAAAATAGAATTATCTATCGAATTGTTTTGATAGAATATAAATAAATGTTTTATAGTATTATTATATTCACCAACCTATATTTCTAATACACATGTCTATCAAATTTTCATTTATCTATAAAATATCTTTATAACTGAAGACAAATATTATAGATGGTTAAAAAACATGTGTCAGAAACTTATCAATACACTATTCATAATTAACAAAACATTATAAATATTTAATATTTATATTTTTGAAAATAAATTTGAATCAATAAATTTTACTTGGTACATCTTTGAAAAGTAAATATAGCATAGAATTTTCCAAATATTATATATTTAAAAACATTAATGAGCTATATACATTTAAGTTAATTAAATTTCAGTTCCGAATCATTTATTTTAATTTTGCTAAAGGAGAAAATAGAAAATAACACAGAATCAACTTATTTAGTTTTAAATTGATTAAATAAGACTATCGTTTTAATCATCAAAGTTTGGTGGGTAATAAGTTATATATATATATAAATGCAAATAATTTCATGATCACAAATTAAACTTGATTATCATTGATCAAGTTTAAAGCTAATTAAAATAAGCCTATATTCATGTCTACAACTGTATGTGATTAAAAATACATGGCTATCACATGACATATATTACTATTTAAAAAAACAATTCAATTCTATATTTAGAATATTGAAAGTTGTTTACAACGACAGGCCATGCAAACCGAGAATTCAATACTAAACTATTATGTGAATATAGTATTTTCTGAAAAAACAAAGTTATAGAAGAGGTTTACACGCTTACATATTCTCAAACAGAATAACCAAAAATAACTGCCTAAGCATATTTAGTAAATACAGTACAAAATTTAGGAATACATCTAAACTAACGGATCTAATCACGAAATTATCCCTTTTTGATTAGTGCCCAGATACTTGATGATAGAAAAGGTAATGGGTGTCGTGCATGGTGCATTGTTATATAATGTTCTAGCAATAAAAATAGATAGAAAGATATTTCTCTTAAGATAGGTAAGGGAATAAATCTCACCATGATATACACAGTGATATTTTTTGCAATTACGGAGGTTTAGTGGTGTTTTGGTGCACTCTAAATTTTATCAACCTACAAAAAAAAGTTTTATATAAATAATAATATTTGATTCAATTTAAATTTACAAATTCTTATTTAAATTAAAAGTTTTTTTAAAGTAACTAATATTAGTTTCAATTAGTTATTTACAGCTTTTTAATATTCATTCAAAATTTTTTAAAAACTGTTAACAATTATTCAACACCTATACAGTAACTTATTAGTGGTTTATATCTTATACTTCACACATGTTTATCATTGAAATAAGAAACTGGAAATTATGAATTTAGTAGTAATGTCTCTCAAGCGGAAGTTGCAAAACAAAAAATGACCAAGTTCATTAGATTCAGCACTGACTATTGCCATAGTTCAGGTGTTGATTAGAATTTATGGTTTTTTCAATTTAAAAGCATAGATGTGATCAAAATATGTAAACTGACAAAATATTAGGGTGCCCTACAAAGTCTAACCACCTTTGGGAGGGTTTCAAATTATATTGTTTTACTATCCTATGTTCTTGATAATATTAAATTATTAGTCTATTAAAAATTTACAGTCTCTTATTCTAAATTAACATTTCTGAACAGTATATAAATGAATATATTTATTATCAATTTATTTATTACAGTTTTTGAATTATGAAAACTAAAATTAACAAACTGTCTAAAAATATTTTAATTGAATTTTATACATTTATATACTCCACAGAAATGTTAACGTAAATTAAGAAACTGTAAATTTTTAATAGACTAATAATTAAATATTTTCAAGAATTTAGGATAGTAAAACAATATAATTTGAACCCCTCCCAAAGTTTATTAGACTTTGTAGGGCACCCTAATATTTTGTCAGTTTACATATTTTGATCACATATATGCTCTTAAATTGAAAAAACCGCGAATTCTAATCCGCACCTGAACTATGGCAATAGTGAGCAAAGTAAATGTTTTGATTTTTGATTTACGTTAAAAATAAATTTATTTTTTGAATGATGAAACACAACACTACTTTAACCCCCTTTTTATATAGAAGGAGGAGATATTAGCCGCTAATTTTTTCTTTTTCAATTTAAACATAGAATTTGTGCTGAATCTAATGAACTTGGTCATTTTTTGTTTTGCAACTTCCACTTGAGAGACATTCCTACTAAATTCATAATTTCCAGTTTCTTATTTCGATGATAAACATGTGTGAAGTATAAAATATAAATAGTGTATAATAGATTTAGGCAATGCCTGGAAAAGCTCGATTTTGCCCGCCGAATTTCAAATAATTGTTCTGGGCAGATGTCACAAATGCCCGATATAGCCCGGAAACTCCCTTAAGATTTTTAAAAATAATGCAATTAATTATTATGCATTTTACTCAATCCTTTCATTATGAAATGCATACCTATTGTGAATAGTTATTGTTACTTGAAAAAATAATAATTAAACATATATATTAAGTTATTATTCTTTATTCTGACATATTTTATCATTAAATTCAAAATGAAAAAAGAAGTCAGTTTAATAGGGATGTGCAATGTGGATATAGCCAATATACCCGTTCCGGAAAAATTACCAAACTTTCACCCTCTGGGACGAAGGCAAAACAAGGAATTTTTAATCTTCCTTCTAAAAATTTTAAATAAACGGCGCTGAAGGCGTAGTTTTTGCAATATACTGTAAAATATTATTTAAATTCTTAGATAAATAACGGAATTTTGTCACATTCTTTCTATATTTAGTCAAGTTTTGTCAAATTTTTACAAAATACATTATATTTTGCCTGAATTCTGCCATATTCTATTAAATTCTTGCAGAATTAGTCAATATTCTGTTAAATCGTCATTTTAAATTAAATTCTGTAAGAATTTGACTATTAAAAACTACACCTGCCCAGAAATTTCGGCCGAATTTACTTTATTTACTCAAAATATTCGGTCTACCAGGAACAGCCCGCCGATTTTTAAAATTTCATCTGCCCGAATCCATTATACACTAAATATAAACCAGTAATATATGTGTTGAATAATTGTTAAAAGTTTTTGAAAAATATTGAGTGATTATTAAAAAGCTGTAAATAATTATCTGAAACTAATATTAGTTTATACTTTACACAAATTTTTCATTGAAATAAGAATTTGTAAATTTAAATTGAATCAACTATTATTTTCTATATAAAAATTTTTTGCATTTATTTAGAAATGATTAGTTTGTCTAAAAATTTATTAATTCTAAAAATTAAATTATCCAAAACACTAGATAATTAATTAAAGTTTATTTATTCAATGTTCTGATAAAATAAACATATATTTGCCGAAAAACTTATGAAATCAACAAAATATTTTCGCAATTGAAATATTTTATTTATAGAAATAATAATTAACCCAATTTTTATATGAATGAAATTCAAATGTAAATTATTTATTGAAAAAAAATGCTGTTTTCTGTTAAATTTCTGTTTTGAAAAGTCTTGAAATAATAGTAATTTTTATGATATCTAAACAAAATGTAGAAAAGATTTACAATTGTTAGACACTTTAAAAATATTTATGAAGTTTATTGTAAACACGTATACACAATAGGATTGATTGGAATAATAAATTACAGCAATATTTTATATTTCAATTATAATATGAAATAAAACAATTAATTGATGAAATTCTTGATTGAAAAATAAATAAATCATAAATTTAGAGATAAAATAAATATTTAAAATTAACAACTGATCACATGGCGGTTTAAAATATAAAAGGCAAAAGCATTAATTTTGAGACGTTTTCCTACTCTGGGTGTTGACTTTCAAACGTCCCTTTGGACCACCCGTCCAACTATGACCGGTTTGTT
>JAQFXN010001460.1:0-15255 GCA_034693365.1 Liacarus xylariae
TGAATTGCTTAACATTCAGACAAAACCAGAATTGTTTATTTCACTTTATTCTATTGATAATACTTTTATAAAATCTGTTCAAATGCACAAACATTTGGGTATTATTCTTGACAAAAAACTTAACTTTCATTCTTATACAGAATCTTTAATTACAAAAACTGCCAAAAAATGGGGAATTATCAAATTTACGTTTAAAAAACAAAACTACAAAATATTTTTACAATTGTATAAAACATATATTTTGCCCACATTAGAATATTCCTTGCTTATATATGCATTGAATGATAAGAACATGTCTGAAATAGAATTAATTCAGAGAAGAATAACAAAATATATTTCTTATAAAGCAACTCTCAGTGAAATGAATTACATCCAACGACTTGAATTTCTTGAACTCAAACCACTAGTAGTTCGAAGAGATGTACGAAAAATTGAATTTATATATAAAATAATAAATAATATCCCAAACAATTGGTGTGGGACTATTAAATTTCGTGAAAATACAAGAAATGGCAACATAATTGATTTGCCGAAAACAAGAATAAATATTTGTGACAACAATGTGTTCATTAGCTCATCGAAGCTTTATAATAGTCTACCGAATAATCTGAGAAATAATATCAATAAAACTGTAAATCTTACGGAATTGTCTAAATATCTGTATCAGAAATATATTGAAAATTTTTATTAATCGAAAACATTGTAGGTGTTATATCAAGTATATTTCACCAAGCTTTCTTAGCTGAATAAAATTTATTATTATTATATAGCTAATGTCAGATCGTATATATAAACAGAAAGGAAATGTATTGTTAATTTCAAAAATTTTATTACTTTCATAATATTGATGTGATCTCTATTTTTCAATTGTTCTTATATTGATTAGCATCTTACTAATTTTAACATGATTCTGTAAAATAAATCTGTGCAAACAATTAATTCATTGTTATATTATTGAAATATAAGAAACATTGATTATTTAGAAATCCATAAAATAATAAATAAATAAGCTTCATGTTATATTATAATTTAGGATCCATTCTATTTTTATTTTGATAATAATAATTAACTATAATATAAAATATAGTTGCCTAATAATGTTCTAGAAATTAAAAATCAGATATTACAAGGTAGTATACTGTACAGATTTAATAACATATTAGCATGATACAATATCATTAAGTGGAGTTTAATGGATATCTTTGAGTATCTTGAATGTATATTTAAAACAGACAGATATTTGAAACAAGCATAGTTAAATGCGGATTGAATGAGAGCAATACAACCCGATTATAATAATTATGTTAGAATCTCTGTTACTTGATTAAATTTTGTACTTTGTGTTATTCAAAGTAGAGAAGTATTTAAATTAAAAACTAATTTTAATCCAACATTTTTTTTGATTCAGTCAAACAAATACTGTTTAACGCAATTAACAATAATATGGATAAAAGTATTGATAAACTGCCTAAAGGTGTGAATAACTACATTGAAGTCCAACGAAACAATGGATTAAGTCGTTTGCTTGTGATTCAGATGCTATTTGGCATCACCTATGGTGGCAACTGTCCCACATTCAACAATTATCCACTAAAGAAACTCTTCTTGATTACATACGACATGTTAGTGGTCATATCGTTTTTTGGATTTGAATACCTGGCCTATTCCGATGACGTATTCAATCGTTTTTTTAACAAATTGGTCAATAAAGGAGTGATGAGTCTATTGTTCCGCATCTCTGGTCTTTTAAATGCATTTGAGTTAATTTCAATCAAGTTAATATTGATGAAAAATGGTTGGAAGCTCGTTCATACAGTCAGATCATTGGGTAGCCATTATAGTATTTATCTGCTAAGAAGTGCATTACCCCCTAAGTTTTCCCCTCTATAAACATCACGTGAAACAAATGCAACACAAATTTTGTTTGTTTAATAACTATTCTTCTGTGCATTCATTTGATAATTGAGACTTAATTTGTGTTTATATTTAGCCTCAACTCGATTGTGTCAGAAATTAAGTTTCAATTATTAATATGAATTTTCCCTGTGCATTTTTCAAGTTTTTAATATAATTATATCCATATTACTTTCTTGGCAAATTTTTTAAAAATTACCCCAGCTCCCCAAAGACGAAACTCAGTGGCCGAGTGGTTAGACTTTTGTACAGTCGATAAAGAAAACCAATCATCAATTTTAATTTAGAGATTTTTCTAATCCTTTTATAAGTTTTTTAATTTTTTCATATCTATTATAATATAAAACTGTTGAGCAGTATTTCAAAAAAAACTTCTAAATTTTCAAATTAATATTAGACTAAACTTTTTAATATTGAAAACAAAGCGAAATAAACTCATTTTATTTAAATTTAATTGTATTTAAAATGCAATTATAATTTGATGTACAGAGGGTCGACAAGGCTATAACGGGGCACTTCACGGGAAATCAATTTTTTAAAAAATTAAGATATTAACATAAATTTTATCATTATTTATTTTAGGCTTATAAAATATAAAAATGGGTTTTAAGATAATTTGAGAGTTTTATGTATAAGTTATTGAGCAAGTTTATTACATCCACTTTTTTAGATCTTTTAGAAACTGTACTTTTTTTTCTTTCTTACCCAATGCCGATGAATTATAAAGTTATAGAGGAATATGATTTAGATGTTTTGCTCAAAATCCTAATGCTAAGGTCAAACTTATTTCGAAATAATGAAAAAAATAAATTGACATTTGCAGAAAAATAAGGTAGAATATAAAAATTATTCCGCTTCCACTAAAAAGTTATAGGGTGAAGATAATTTGAAAATTTCACAAGAGAAGGATAGATGGATAATATTTTCTCTTTTTTACACCTGATTCAAACATTATCTGTGCTAGTATAAATTATAAGCTATTTCAATTCTTAGGTGCTCCCTTAAAATTTTGAACTACATGTATTTAATGTGTATTAGCAAACCAAGTAATAAAATTGATATAATTTACTAAATTATATTAATTAGTTTGCAATTACACACTGAATATTCAAATCATTATTGCATTTTAAATAAATCACATTTCAATAAAATGGGTTTGTTTTGCTTTAATTTCAATATTTATAAGTTTAATCTAATGTTAATCTCAAAGTTTAAAAGATTTTTGAAACAGATTATTAGATTAATACGATATGAAAATTATAAACTTAATATAAGGATTAGTAAAGTCTGTATATTAATGCTGAGGATCGATTTTCTTTTATTGCCTGTATACCTTCGATGGCCATTTTCAGGCCAATGGCCTATTTTAATAGACTTTTTTAATGTTCAATAGATAGCCAGTCAGATCGCTAGTAGTAAAGGGTAGATAGGATTTGATTAAAATGTGAATTTCAGTTCAGTTTTCAGACAAATCTAGTTGAAATTGAAACTCAAATAGTAATAAACTCTTTGAATAATTAAAATTAATTTAATCCTTATAAAAAATAAATTTCATAAAGCTTTATTAATACCCTAAAAAGTTTTGGTCATCTTAGCTGTATACGATGTAAAAATTAAGCATGCTTGATTACGGTTAGTACTGATTAAGGAGACCAATGGGCAACGTCTCTCTCCAGACAAAAAACATGTCAATCTGTTCTCCTTGAGGTAAAGCGCCTTCAAAAGTCAAAATTAAGCGCATGACATATGGATAAGCAGTTGGTTTGCGCCCCACTATGACTGTTCTTTAGAATTAAGCTTCCTCTTAAAATAGAGTATATAGTAGACTTTCCTGGGACCTTCCATACTATTGTAGAAGAAGATGTCCAAAAAGTTAGAATTGAATTAAATACCCCCTTTGACTCGGCCGATCTTGGCGACCCTTGATATATTGCTTTAATCTATTCTAATTAATTTGCATACACGATGTTACTTCTTCGTAATTAATTTGTTGTAAATTATAATTTTATTTCAATTATTCTTGATATATAAAGGTGACATAAGAATTTCGAAATGGGAAAACTGGTTTATCTACTCTTTTATACTAACCTTGGCCTTTACCTACGCTATAATATTGCCATTATGTTTTGCCGATTTATGCAATTTTTTTACATTCACCTATGATGATGAGAAAATTAAAACTCTATTGTTTTTTATCGGAGGCATCTACTATTCGATAAATAAGTTTTCTGTTACCATGTTACTATTACTTTCAGCAATGACAATTCAAACTAAAATTAAAGGTAAGTCCAATAAATTATATGCGATGAAAATTATTCACTAAGTAAATGTCCCGGAATATTTATAAATAGTTTTTAAATTTTTAAAATAAATACTCATAATTTTTTAAATTAGCTTTCAAAGAAAAATGAATATATAGATTCGTATACAACTCGCCCTCCCACTGCCACCATCCTATGACAATCCTAAGTGATTTAATCCTGCAATGAAACGACGATCTATGATAACCTTATTAGAAGGAATCTTATGCTATTTCTATGGAATGGGAGCATATGTAAGTGTGGAAAGATAACTAAGCGTTTATGTGAACGCAATAGCGCTATAAGACTGTAAAGCAGTTACAATTAGTAGACAACAATCAATGCTTTATTAAGTAATTAAACTAAAATAATTCTTTAAACTTTAGTAATTTTACGAAAAAATAATATTTATTGATTAATAACTTATAAATATTAATTCACAATTTCATAAATACTTTGGTTTAATTATTTAATAAAGCATTTATTGTTGTCTACTACAGTATTTGCTACTGCTTTACAGTCTTATAGCGCTATTGTGTTCACATTAATGCATAGTTCTCTTTCCATACTTATATATTATTCTGCAGCAATTTTTCACTATTGATTTTTCTATGATGATGCAAGGTGGTGAGTATGGTACAAATTAGTAAAATCTTAAGAAATTTAGGGGTTGATATATTGAAAATTTTCGAGAAGGCATTTTGATTATACTATCCTTGACGATATCTGTCACATTTATTATCAAAATAAATATCCTTGCTAAGTTCATATAAATTACTAACGATTGCTGTTTAATGTTTATAATATGTATTAATTTTTGCAAAACAGAATGGAAGACAAATTTTATTCACCAGAATATTAAGGTTCAGGCTCTTTGTGAATCAGTAATGGGGTTACGAAATCAACTCGAAGAAGTCAATTCACAGGCCGGTTCAACAATGTTTATACAAATATTTGCAAACTCAGTGTTTGTTTCCACTGCTATTTGTGCGTTCACTATCGCCAATGTGAAACCCATACCATTCATCGGAATGATTGGTTTTACCTTAGGCTCAATTATTGATGTGGTCCTCATATGCTATTCATCCCAAATGATTATCGATGCCATGAAAGAGCTGTGCAAAGAAGTAGAAAGGTCCTTATTTCTCAGCTCTTCAGATAAACATATTGACAAATATTTGAATATAATATTGACGATTAGGCGCAATATTAAATTCAAGGTTCTGTCACTGTTTGATCTGAAGACAGCCACTATTCTGGCAATTGCTGGTTATGTCACTAACTATGCTATTATTCTGATTCAAACGACTAATATTGAATAGTTTAAATTTAGCTTTCAACATTATACTATTATATCTATTAAATATAATATTTTGTATATTTTTGATTTGCAGACAATTACTATCTTTATTCCAGTCAACTATTGGATAAATTTTGGAGTTGTTCTAATATAAACTCAATAGCAGTTATAGAAGTTGTGCTCTATGTTTAAGCATGATTGATTTTTTAATTGCCTTACAGGCATCAAAAATAGCATACAAGAATTTTTTGAGTTTGCAATTAAACGCTTTTTACAGGAATAATTTTATCTATTACTTCAAACTTTAATAACTAGATTTAAATTTTTGGTTTTGCAAATTAATTTCAATATTGATAAATAGTTGAAAGTTGAAAGCTTAAAAGTAAAGAGCAAATTATATTTTGTATGAATTTTAAGCTTTCAACTATTAATCAATATTGAGATTATTTTGCAAAAATTAAAACTTATATCTATTTATTGAAGTTTGAAAGAATATGAGAAAATATCTTTAAAAAACACCTTTTAATTGCAAACACAGAAAAAATATTATGTGCTCTTTTTGATGCCTGTAATACAATTGCACACTATTGAACTAACAATGTAAAATAATTAATGTGAATCATGAACTTATAAACTTCAATCATTGAATTGGTTTACATTTGTATTTAGGTGAGGTAGTATGGCTACATATTTTGTTAATAATTTAACTATAAATCGAATTGAACTTTATCATCAGATTTATAGAAATTATTCTTGTTTATGTGTCCGTCAGCTTCAAGTTTTTACAGTTTTTACAGTTTATGCAATTAATAACAAAAATATTATAAAATAAAATCATTAGAACCAATGCTAAGAATTATAAATATGATATCAAACAAGGTTTGGCAATACAAAACTAAAAATTCTCTTCGGGTATCATGTTTATTTTTTAAATCTCTCTCTCTCTCTCTCTCTCCCTCCTTTCCTCCCTCCCTCTCCCTCCCTCCCTCAAATGGAAACTCTCCTCTAGTCTCCTTGCTAAAAATTGGTAAAATCCGCTTTTTTACACTCCCCTAGATCCTTCCTTAGACTGTCGCAGAAATAAATACACCTTGTTCTAACGTTTTGGACCTTAGACATATGTGGAATTTACTTAAGTAACAGTCTAGTCTAGTTAATCTTTTTAAAATATAAAATATTTATTCTAACATGTAAGTTTATTCAAATATTTTTTTACTTATTCAAAGATTAAAATAAAAATATATATTAAATTAATTTTATTCTATGTTTGCTAAACATAAATATATAATATTACACAATTCATGTATCTACAGTGGAGAATCATTTTAAACTGGACGGACAATTGCTTGATTCTTACTCATTAGCTTTGAGTTTTATGTATGACTAAGCTATAACCGATAGCCAAAATATTAATTTGAATGAAAATATAGTCATTTGTAGAAATATATTATATCAAATTTTTAATCAATTTATATTAATGTTAATTTTTTGGTTAAAGATTGATCTAATATAAAAACTCAAAGCTAACGAGTAAGAATCACGCATTTGTAGTACGGTTTAAAATGACTTTCCACTCTAGGTTCCCTGTATTAATTTCATAATCATGAAAATGAATAAACAACTGTAATAAATTAAAATTGTAATGTAAAATTCTAAATTATTAATTTTCTTATTACTTGTTTCTATATTTTATGCATGTTGATTTTCTATTAATCCTTATTTAATATCAAAAAGAGTATAGTTAATTTGGAAAAATTAATAACCTCACCTTTTTAAATATTTCTATCATTTTTAAAAATTATAACAACTTTAACTGTAAGTAATAAATTTTAAGTTTATTTCTTAATATTTCATAGTTTAAGTTAATTTAAACTAAATATTTTAATAATGAATTTATATAGAGATAAACTCTCTTTTCCTTCAAAATATTCAGCTAATAGATTATCATATTATTTGATTAATCTGTGATCGACAGCTCAAATTCAATATCAAATAAGTAATAATAAAAATTTTGTAATAAATAGTATCTATCGATGACTAAGGTTTCATTTCAAAATTATATTTAGCTGTCGTTCAAAGATCAGTCAAATATAATAACATAAAGTAAAAAACTAAAAGATAGTTTCTAGGCTGTACATTCTTAAGAAAAACAGAGTTTACCTCTTCATTATAATCAATAATAAATAATTATTACATATAAGAGTCGCAAAAAATACTTTAATTGATAAATTCTCAATTAGAATACTCAACTGTTAGATGAGGTGTTCGTTTAAGGAGCTTCACAGCAGTTGATAACTTATTTCAGTAATCGTCTCTTCATATTCTTAATAATTTGACAAATAAGTTTGATTTTTGAATGTGAGTAAATTGAAAATATATATTCGATTAGTAAATTTTTAATATGTTTCCCGGAGTGATTCTTATCAAATTCATCATTATAATAGTAAAATCCGGTGTCTAGGAGTAAAGTAACTTAAAAGTGAAACTAGCTTCAAAATTTGTAATTTTTTCATAGCAATGAGGCAATTTATAATTTCTAATTGCTCTTATTTTTTTCATTAGCGTCAAATTAATATGTTGTTAAGTAAGGGATAGTCAAGTTTGGTCGAGTCAGGGGGTATAAGTAGCAGTGTCTTGAGAAAATTATCTTAAAAAATAATAAGGAGTTATACAAAATTGCAAAACATGAAAAATGCGATGACAAGAAAAATGCAAAAACAAAAATAATATACTTGACGCCCAAAAATTTCAGGGGAAATTTTTTCTATAACCACCCTTGGCTAACACTGAATGAAATGATTCCGAAAGATTAAACATTGCAAAGAATTAAGTTTATTTTTAAAAATATTAAAATATATTAAATATTGATTATTCAATGAATTAGAAACCTCTAATATGATAAATAAAGTAGAATCATGCTAAATTATAATTCAATATCTATTCTATTTTTACATAGTAATGAATTTTAACAAGTATATAAGAAATTGTTACCTAAAAAAATTCTAGAAAACTAACATCAGGTATTACAAGGCAGTCTAGTACACAGCATGAATTACGTATTAGAATGATGCAACAGCAATAATCTTCATGGGTAATATGAAGTTCCACTTTATGTAGTTTGAATTTATTTTCAAAGTTGAAAAATATTTTAAACAAGCAAATTATAGTTAAATGTAGATTGAATTAAAATAATGCAAACTGATTATAATTTGAATGTTAATTTCCGAGTCATTTAATGTCGTAAAAAAATGTCAAAACAGAGAAATATTTAAATTAAATAAAATAATTTTAATGAAATAATTTTGTTGATTCAGTGAAACAAATGCTGTTTAAATCGATTAACGATAATATGGATAAGAATATTGAGAAATTGCCTAAAGATGAGAGCAAACACAGTGAAGTCCAACGATATACTGGATTAAATCTTTTTTTGCTGATTCAGATGATATTTGGCATGACCTATGGTGGCAACTGCCCTACATTTGTCCAGCGTACTTATAAGAGGAATTTGTCCCTAATGTACGACATGCTGGTTATCATAGCGATTGGTGTATTTGAATACCTGGCCTTTTCCGACGACGTATTTAATCGTTTGTTTAATAAACTGGTGAACAAAGGAGTGATGAGTTTTTTGTTCCGCTTCACTGCCCTTTCCATTGCGATTGAGTTGATTTCAATAAAGTTATTGCTATTGAAAAATGGTTGGAGATTGGTTCAGGCAATCAAGGCATTAGGTATGCTTAAATTATATGAAGGCAATTATGAAAACGACAGAAACTAAACGTATAAATGCTTTAAAATCTTATAATTTTTATGCATTTGCTTCGCATCTCTTATAAGTTCATGAGATTTATCTGTGAATTTATATATTTTGCTAATAATTAACTTCAAATTTGTTAATAGATTTACTATTTATAATCAATGGTAAAATTTCAAGCAAAATATAAACTATTTTGATTTGATTTTGTCTCAACACAATGGCTAGAATTAATAAAATATTTTTTAAAAATTATCAAGATACTGATATATCTCTTATAAGTAGATGTAATTTCTAATCAAATAAATAATCTTAATCTTATATCATTGAGTTTTTTAAAAATTGTGCAAGCATATGATTGAAATGATAAACTATAGGAAAGTAGGAAAAAAGTTCTTAGAGTTTACAATTTTCATCTCAATTTAATCTAGTTAAATTGCAGAGATTAAATAGCTTTTCAAAATATTATTTTAGTAATTTCTATTTTCATAAAAATTAGCTAAAAATTAAAAATTAATTTTAATTTTGTAATTATCACATTTAAAGGTGACGTGACAATCTCTAACTACTACTACTGGTTCTTCTATAGTCTTATTTCAGCCTTGTCCATTGGATACGCGATTATTTTTCCATTTTTGTTTGCAGATGCATGCACATTCTTTACAACAGCCTACGATGAGGAGAAAATTAAGATTGTATTTTATTTTATCGTGGGCATCTATTATTCGATGAATAAGTTTTCTCTCACCATGCTCATGTTATTTGCAGCCATGGCAATTCAAATTAAACTTAAAGGCAAGCTCTATAAATTATTTAGAGAAACTAATACAAAATTACAGTTTTATGTAAATGTCCCGTCACTTCTATAAATAAAACACATATTTAATACAATGAAATATTGCTAATAATTTCTTTAGTTATAGTTTGTTTATCTATAAAACACTTAATTACTAAAAAATAGTCAGGAAAATGAGTATATTTACTGAATTTCAATAGAAAACTCAGTACGCATTGAAATTTTACTAATTTTTAATTATTTTCACAAAAGAATCAGAAAAAAACCTTATGCGAGGCGCATAAAAAAAATTTAGCATGTGGTAACTCGCGGACTGCCTATATTAATATACATCCATATCTCCAGGGAAGTGTAATCCAGGCTCGACCTCCTTATTAGAACTTTCCTACTGTGGGTGTATACGGGAGGGTAGTTTGTGAGAAATCTTTCAAAATATCAAGGAATAGGCAAAAATGACATAACATGAAAAATGAAAGTGGATGAGAAAGATACAAAATATCCCAAACTTGAGAAAATTAAAGGCTGATATTTTGAAAAATTTTACTGTATTACTGTAGCATTTTAATTATAACACCCTTGACGATTTCGGTACTATTATTGTAAAATACATTACCTCGTTAGGATCATTTAAGGATTGCCATTTAATGTGAATATCAACTTGTATTTTTTCAAAATAGAATGGAAAACAAATTTTATTCACCAGAATATTAAGATTCATACTCTCTGTGCATATGTAATGGAGTTACGCAATCAACTGGGTGTGGTCAATGCAATGGCCGGTTCACCCATGTTCATCATAATATTTGTAAACTCGGTGTTCATTTCCACAATTATTTGTGGGTTTACAGTCACACATTTGCCCCTCATTCCGTACATCGGAATGATTGGTTTTAGCTTAGGGTCAATTGTTGATGTAGTTGTTATTTGCTATTCATCTCAAATGATTATCGATGCTATGAAAGACTTGTGCAAAGAAGTGGAAAATTTTCTCTATCTTAACACAAACGACAAAAGTATTGATAAACATTTGAATATGATATTGATTGTTAGGCGCAATATTAAATTCAAGGTACTGTCACTGTTTGATCTGAAGACAGTCACCATTCTTTCAATTACTGGTTATGTCACTAACTATGCTATTATTCTGATTCAGACAACAAATACTGAATAAATGAAATCAAGTTTTATCCATTATAATCAAGAAGAATGAATTTGCCCAGTCAATTCTATTTAAATCAAATATCACTTTATTTTAATTAATTAATAGTCAAATACAACTATTAATTCATTTATGTTTGCAAATGTTTAATACCAAGAAAAACAAAAATGTCCAATTAGATATAATTATTCAATTAACCCTCAAGTTTAATTAATTACAAGTCAAATACAACTATTTTCTAATTTGTTGTTCACAAATAGTTATTACTATTATAATTGACTCTTCATTCTAGATATAAAAGATGTAAAAGGGTTAAAATATTTTGTATGATTTTAGTTGACTTGATCTTTGATTAGTCAGATAGAAAAATCTTAAGAAAAATCTTTTAGTAAAAAAGCTGACAAATCAAAGATCAATTCAACTAAAATCATATAAAATATTTTGATCATTTAATTATTAAAGTTTAATATCTTGACTGAAAAGTCAACTACAATTGTTTAAATCATTTGTAAACAAAAAATAAATGAACAGTTGTATAAGATGAATCAAAATACGTGCGAGAAAAATATAATTCAGTTCAATTAAATGTATATAGAAGTGCAAAATTCGGCACCGATATTCTCTATTAATAAAATTTTGATCGGTTAAAATACCTTGAATATGAGGGTAAAAACTTATAATATCATTAGAGAGAGGTCAGGGGGAGATCAACGAGGAACTCATCGGCTGAGTGGTTAGAGTGCCGTATACTATACAAAAAGTTAAGCAGATGTGACTACGGTTAGTGCTGAGTGAGGAGACCCATATCTAACGTCACTCTCTAGACAAAAATTATTTTTTCTGTTCTCCTTGAGGTAGAGCGCCGTCAAGAGTCAAATTAAGCGCATGACAGACGTATTAGCACGTATTAGTGGATTTGCGCCTCAATTATGATGGCTCTAATGCTCCCTCTAAATAGAGTATATATACAGGCTTTCCCTGAAGACCAGCTATTGTTGAATGAGATGCCAAAAAGATAACCTATTTGATTTTATCTAAAGAATAATAAATGTATAGATTATTTTCCATAAACCTGACAATAAAATTGTTTATCAATGAAAATAATTATATTCTAATAAAAAATTATACCTTAGTTAACATTTTGAATTAAAATTAGTTATTGAGAGAAATGCATAAATATATATAAACTCTCATATTTCTTGCTTAAATTACAATAGAATTATCTATAAAAATGTAATATTGCAGTATAGAATTTCAAATATATCCTACTATGAAAGCTGTGATATTCTACTATCAAACCTATTAATGGGGCGTTTTTGTTTATTATATATTTTTTCGAAAATACTCATTTTGCTCTAAACATTTGCCTTTGTCAATTACATTGTCACCCAAATACACTTTATCTTTAAATAAATAGAATAAAAATTGATTTTCACAAATATATTTTTCCGACATACTCTTTAATTATCATGTTTATATTATTTTTGAATCAAATCTAATTAAAATGATGAATATTTTCATAAACAATTGTGTATTTAGTTCTGTGCTATACTGTATTGTGTGATTGCATTGCTTTAAGTCTGATGATTGAGAATATCTTTAGTCAAATACCAAATTTCTGACCAACATCTGAGGCCAAGGAGTAGAGGGAGATTGAAATTATTTAGTACAAGAAATTTTAATAAATATAAAATATTTTTAAAAATTCTAAAATCCTTGAAATCACTAGCCAGATGAATTGTGTTTTTCACCAAGTTCTAAGATAACTTTAAAATTTCCAAGAAATCATAATTAAAATAAAGGAAATTCATTGCCGATCGATCCCTATATTATATTTAAGTAAATATTTCTATTTTTAAACTTTGTCATCAAAAATAACTTTTAAATCATTATTAGGCAATTTTCAATTTACAAACTAACTTCTATTCCGTGCTTTACTGCAGTATTTGTTTATAAAAAATGCAAATAAATGCATAAATGCCTGAAATGTATAGTGCTTTGTAGTAGAGTTCGGAATTGTCTTTAAAAAAATTTCCTTCCTATTCCCGTCCAATTTCCTTTAAAAAGTGAAATTTATATATCTCAAATAATTAGGTATTTATTTCAAAGTTATCAATGATTAAAAAGTTTAATTATTGTGTTTATATTAATGAAAGTTAGCTTCGATACCTGTAAACTCAATTGTTTTATGTTTTAAATATTTTCTTAACATTTTAACTGTTCATTATTTATGTGAAACGCATGCGTAATGAATATAAGTGTATCAATATCTAAAAAGGGGGTTATTCACTTTTACTAACATTGAATCCCTTCCCATATCCAATAATAGATTGAGGAGGGAAATTTACGGATCACAGTTTCGCATTCTAAAATATTATGTAGTGAATCGTGCAAAAACGTAGTTTTCAATTCTCGCATTGAATGAAAAACATATTAAAATATTAATAATTAGTGAGAATGAATTTTTCAAACATAATTTTTTATTAATTTAGTAGTTTTGAACATTTCCATTAAATTAATCATAATAGCTCAAATTCATTCCTCTACTTTTACATACATACGTAGAGAATGGTTAGTTTTTATAAGAATATCAAGTTTTTTCAAGAAAATGTTTTTTTTTATTAAAGTTAGTTTGCGTTTTCATAGAGTCATTAATTCAGAAATTTGAAATGATATAAAAAATCAATAATTGAAATAAAAATCACCTGATACAACAATATATTAATGAAGTAAACAATATTATATATTAACTTCGTTTTGCGGTAATCATAAATTAATGTTAATTTTAAAAAATAGAATTTAGCATGTACTGTTTAGTAACTATGTGCAATACGACAATGATTCACTGCTACACTCAAATACAAACAGATGCTTAACAACGGAAACGTTTTGTGCTGTGCATTGGGATATTCAAATCATCTAGCTCATATTTAATCAATTGAATTTTGCATTTCATATTATAATGTTTTTAGGTATAGAAAAAGATTTGAATCAACAAATGTTTATACTTAAAGACAATTTCCATTCATTATATGATTAATCCCATCGACTATAACATGGATTCAAATAAGAATAAATGGCTTAAAGATGAAGAATTGAAGTTTGATGAAAAAGACGGTCGAAATGGTTTATCTCGATTGCTAATGTTTCAGGGTTTGTTTGGTGTAACCTACCGTGGTGCACTGATGTGCAATTGTGCAGTGAAGCGGGCGGTTTTGCTTCTCTATGATCTCTGTGTTATTGTGGCATTCATTGTATTTGAATACCTGTTATCAAATGATGATGTATTCAGTCGTGTATTCGTCAATTCAAGCAACAAAGGAGTGATGGATTTCGTATATCGATTATCTTCGTATATAATTGCAATTGAGTTTTTTGCTATAAAATTGGTACTGCTCAAAAATGGGTCCAAACTAATCGGATCGATCAAATCATTTAGTAATTAATAATTGTATTTGATATTATTTTGCACACCTATACACCTTAGTTATTTTTCTTTCCCATTCCTGAAAAGATGGTTTACTCTTGCTATGATTTAAAGATAATTACCATTAATAAAATTTTGCACCTAAACATTTACAAATTGATTTAATGCTACTTTAAAAAGGAATGTCAATTATATAAATATAAATAGTCTTATAGAATTCCTATTGGGATATTTAAACTTTAGCAGGAAATTTTATAATGATCGGACAATTCATAGCCAATTGAATTATTCTGTTAATTTTTTTTTTGGATTAAGCTAGTTTAGGTTGTACAAAAGAGAACTATTAACTGGGCATGTAACTAAATATAATTTATTAGTAGAATTCTGGACGATAAATTGTCCAAGAGATCAAATACAATCGTCAATAGGGTGCAATTTAAAGTCAAATTTAGATACAATGAAAGGAAATTAATAAATAAGAGTATTTAAAATTTGGTCGGGATTTTATTTTATATTATAAAATTTTAAGTACTCTGATTCTCATATATATTGATACTATCTCTGAATGCTTTCAATTCTATCCATATATTTTTATTTAGGCT
>JAQFXN010001461.1:0-15249 GCA_034693365.1 Liacarus xylariae
CAATAGAGTTAGTATTAGTAAATATGATTCAGGTTTACTCTGTTATCTGATTAGAACCCCTAGTTAAAATCTCTGGTCTACTCCAATATAAAAGTTATGTTAGTATTTTCGTCCATAAATAAAACCAATAACGCCAATAACATATGACATTTATAAACCTCAAACTTACTCAATGCCATTATTCAATATATAATAAAGTAGGTATTATATTGGCTCACATATCACAACTTACAAGTTAAAGTGATTATTAATGATTGCACAAACATATTAGTTATTAACTACAACTTTAACTTATCCTGCTATGAAATAATCTCTTTTCTAAATATTCAAACCAATATGGAATTTACAGTACAGTATGCCTTAACCAACAGAAGTAGTGAGTCCACGATTTTCATCTTAAATGTATATTAATTATTTGTATTGATTTATTATTTGAAGTGAGAACTCTGATCCCTATCAACTAAATCACTTCGTCATACTCTATTATAAGAAGTGGAAAAATAATTAGTTCGTATACAAGAGATAAAACAAAGAAAATAGATTTGCCGGTGAAATAAATGTACTTTTACGAATTTACATAAAAATGAATTGATCATAAATGTTAAATGTTACTCAATGTAATAGCAAAAGCTAAAAAATGTTAACAAGTTCCATAAGAAAAATACTGTACTGCATATTAAAAATATGTAAACTCGGGATTACTTAAAATTTTACAGCTTTCTGTGTTTCGCTTTATTTTAGTATATTTGACTAATCTGTTACCGGGAGCTTAATTTCAATATCAAATACTTTTAGGAGCGGAGGTAACTCAGTAGGTATTGTTCTCGCCTTACTATGGCGAAGGGTCGCTAGTTCGAGCCCAGCTAGTGATGTCTATTTATTTAAATTTTTTTCAATTAAAATCGCATTTCAAATAGTCGCTTTCAGTTGTTCTCACTTCACTGTTAGCAATGAGCTCGTCACTTGTTCTAGAAGGAATGAGACAAAGTGCTTCGAACAGTTGATGCAATAGCATTCGAGAACTACGCCTACACCGAAAGGTACAGAAGGAGTTCATGAAAATGAATGAATGAATGAAATACTTTGAAATAAAAAATTTTTTATAAAGTGTTTAAGTGTCAATAATAACTAAGTCTGGATTTCAAAATTATATTTGGCTTTCGTTCACAGATTAGTCAAATATAATAACATTAAGCGAAACACTAAAAGATCGATCTACTAGCTCTACCGTTTATAACAATAATAGCATTTTTGAATAATATGTACACAAGATTTAAGTCTTCATAACTTTCGCTTTATTTACTTAGGAATTTGATATATTTATATATTTACGAATATCAAAATCACTACTGTATTACTAACTTTTACTCAATCTTCTGTGTTATTTATAGTAATGTCGTCTCTTCGGGAACATCTGAAATTCCTTTTTTATTCAATTTTTTCTAAAAATATTCGCTTTATTAATTCAAAAGCGTGTTACTATAGAACGAACCCCTGCCATTTAATAGTATGCATATAAGTTACGCCCATAAAAGAAATTGATATGAATTTCAAATTTTGTAAAACTTATAGAATATTCTTTATAATAAACTTTATGGTTTTAATTAAATAAATGGTTCATTATTATTATAACCTAGGAGAATTATAATTAATTCTAAACCAAAACTTAGTTAAATATAGTCTTAAATATATTCCTATAATTAATTCTTATCTTCATTTTCTCTTTTCTATTCATCTTCTTTTATCTTAAACCTGATTGGACTGTAATCTGAAGCCCAATATCTCCGTTAGTGATCTGCCATTTATGCCATTTCTAGTTTAGGTTTCGTATATTCTTCCTATGTTTTAATTATTTTCTTTCTGTTGTCTCTACTCTTCTATTTCCAAAACTAAACTAACTCTCAATAGAATAGTAAACGATTCTAACGATTCTCTCTTCTATTTTGGCCAAAAAGAATTGGGAAATAAATTCTTGAAATTCTTAGACAACACACAGAAACCACTATAAAGACTATGGACTATAACGAAAAAAAGGAGTCAATAAAATACAGTTTAAATCTCTTGAGTTTTCGATTGAATAAGCATTGAATTCTGGTGACCATTAATGGTAGAGAAAAGAAGAATAAGAGAAAAATTTTCTGATATTCTCTCATTTTATTCTGTATTTTGTATTCTCAATCCCTCTGATTGTCGGCAAAGATTTCTAAACGAAAATTGAACTCATTTTTATTGCTGAACTACTTTTAGTGTCTGAATGTCATGAGTTTAATCAAAACTTAATAGTCTTGTGCTGTATATACAGTACATATATATTGGCGTAAAAAAGTAAATTCAATTTTTATTTTTCGGTCTCTTTCTAAAACTTAATAACCTATAGATTTTCCACACTTTTTCACTCTCTCTATGATGTGATTAAAGAATTTTATTGTTTTTATAGTTGTTTTTCCGATACCCGGGACTCGAATACGCAATCAAAACTAGATGAAACAAAAAAATATATATAAAAAACTATTTTAAGACTTGACTTATATTATATAAGTTATATCTGTATTTCGATATAAGTTTGTTCGTTAAAAATCTAAACGATTCTATAGGAAATATACTCTTTCCTAATGAAGAGCACAACTCGATTCAACAAAATTGTAAAGAATTTAATGAAAACAATTCTTATTTCATTGTTTGATTTTTTCATTTAAGTTTAGTTTAAGATTTATTTTTTGTTTCAATTCTCTCTCTGTTTCTGCTCCTCTCCCCCTCTTCCCTATCCTCTCATTTGCTCAATTCTACCCTTTTCTATAGTATTGTTTCAAATAAAACAAACTCTTAATTCTTTCTAAACTAAATAAATAGAGTAAACTAAATGTCTATTTTGTTTTATGTTATTTTATTTGTTGTGCCAATGGTTTTCATTTCTTTGTTGCACTCAATAAGATCTGTTACACAACTAATCAAATCAGTCTTTACTCTAATGTTTGATGAAATCGATTAAAGCACTCAATCAATAAACAAATTCTTTAATATAGCAAACACTGAATGCACAGTTAAACTAAACTATCGATTTGTACAAATGCACAGTTACATACATACATGTGTATGAATAATGTGCTGGAGCTCATTGAATAGGAGCCTGGAGGCCAAATATAGTAGATTTTCTCCAAAAAAAAAGAAAATTAAATTTATTATCTTCTGGAAAGATATGTGCGATTCAGAGGAGATTAATAGACTATTAGCTGAATAGCAATAAAAATACTAAAAACTCTATTTAAATAATGAAATTTTATCGGTTTTGTGCCTTTAGAGCAATTAATTTTGGAAAATAAAATAAAAATTAGAATCAATTCAAATATATTGTACATAAAAGCAAAATTATCTCAAGAATTACTGAAAACCATTCTGTAATATAAATACTATAGATATTTGAGTTATATTAATAGGTATTGTATAGAAAACAGTCTTAAAGGACATAATAAATAACTAAATCTATGGATCACTACTACAAGTAATGCACTTATTCTTTGTTGTAAAACAGAAAAAGATTGAATCAGTTATTAAATCAATACATAAATCAATGAAAAAAATACAATTTAGTTCTTGTTCAGTCTATTCATATAAAAATGATTAAATGGATTATATCTATTGTAATATTTCAAAGACTTAACATTAATAATAGACAAAGAATTTTTGTGTTCATTTTTTTATCTAAATTAATTGGTTTTTATATTTTTAGTAATTTTTTTATGGGTTAAGTATATTGTGTTTAATAATTTGTTTGGCAAATATTTACTTATTGTTTGAATAATTATTTTTTTTCTCTACTCTTTACTTAACAGATAAATCATTAAACGGTATTGTGTTTTAGCTTTATATACAACACAACACTACTGTAGTATTGATTATACGATTCCTTAATTTTTTACTTCATTGAAGCGTCAAAGCAATAGACTTAATGAGATTAATAGTTAGTGACATTAGAAGAACACAAGTAGTAGAAGAAGAATAAGTGAACATAAAATGAATGGGAGAGGGAGGAGAGGGAGAGGGAGAGAGAATGGGAAAGAGATGGAGAGTAAGAGAGAATGACTGAGTATTGGAGTCTTTATTCTTTATCGCATAGAGATTTTGTTCGCTCCACATATTTCTGGGACAGAATATTATTTCGTTCGTTATTTCATTCCTTCTTTTACTTCTATAACACTTTCTCTCAATACAGTTATTGTGGACTTTAATTAAAGCACTTCTTTTCATACAATCATTCATTCATTCAGACATTGATTCTAAAAATAAAAGTGGAGTTCATTCAAATGAAAAACAAATTGCTTTCTGAAAAAAATTTGAGCGGAAATCAAAGTTTTGGAATAGTCTTTCAACTGAGACGAAAAAAAATAATACTTACTTTGCTTTCAAACAAAGTATGAAATTTCATTTTTCACTTTCTCTTTAGTTTTTCTTCTCTCCTATTCTCAAATGATTACACAATTGCAACACAAATACATATCTTATACATAAAATAGAAAATGTTTTCTTGTTTTTTTATTTAGACTTTTGAAATATGTGAATGAAATTAGGCTTCAAATGGCATAATGTTTTTGTATTAATCTTGTAATGAATGGCTTAGTTTGTGCACAATTTCTATAGATTACTACCAAATTCAAATGAAAGTACCAGGGGTAAGAATGTCTTTTCCTAAATCCTACAGTATTTCTATAGGATTTAGGAAAAGACATTCTTACCCCTGGTACTTTCATTTAAATCTGGTAGTACAATCTAAACTTCTTTAATGCATTACTAAATATATTATAATAAATTTTTTATTTTATGTTTCATATCATTAATAGTTATATTAAGTTTTCCATTAGTTTCTGTATCAGAGCTGCAAAATAACAGAATGAAAAGAATGAGATGAAAGATTTGAGACATGGGCTCAATGTATTTGTGCTCAAAGTTAATGCCCATGTCTTTTGAAAACTGTTAATAACATTTAATCTGAAAACATATTTCAATAGATATGTCAACTCTTTATTAACGGCTCACAAATACCCGGCCATTCATTTGTTGTTTCCAAATTTTTCTATTCTGATATGTTGGGGAACAACTATTATATTATGTCAGATCAGAAAGACAGGAGAGAAAGAATGGGGGAGAGAGGGAGGGAGAGATAGAGTAGGAGATGTTGTTTATGTGAGTTTGTGATGGAATAGCCATCGGATTGTTTGCCATTTCAGTGTTTATTTTTGTCTATAAATTGTAGATTTTTCTCCTCTTAAGCTTCATAAAAAAAACTTAATCATAGAATAAAAATTTAATTCCCCCCGCAATCACTTTCCTGTATGTAATGGTTTAGTTGGAAAAACAATTTTAAAAGTTTACTTAAATAGAAAATAATATTTTTCTCGACGCTTCAAAAGCAAACTAAATATTTATCAAAGAAATGGTTTGCCGTAAAACATGGCTATTGGGCTATAAATTTTGAATTTATTTTCAATTTTTTTCTCAATATATATCTGAAGGAAAAAATAAAAAGACTTGAAAAAAAGTTTTATAGATTAAATTTTTTGACTTAAAATGATTTTTGGTTTCGTCTTTCTTTGATTTTTACTTTTGGATAAAAATATAGAAAGATCTTTGAAAAGGGGGTACAGCAGCCCGGATTATCTTCTATCTTTTTATCGATGCACCCTAGGCCGCTCGCGAGGTAGGACGACTTTTTGGAATATTCTGTGAAATTCTGTGTAAATTATTGGAAAATAAAAGAATTTTGTCGAATTCTTGCTAAATTTGTTCAAATTCTGTTAAATTCTTACACAATTAGTCAAAATTCTGTTAAATTATGTCATTTGTTATTAAATTTTTTAAGAATTTGACGATTGCAAAATAACTCTCCTGGATGATCCTGTTTTGGCAAAATTTGTGATATCACAGCTTGCAATACCACCCCTGGCTTCGCCTGCAAAAACGAATACCCCCTGAAATTTCGTCTTTTCCCATCCCAGACAGAATTTAATCCCAATTCTGTGTATAACTTGAGAATTGTTGGGAAAATTTTTAGATAATTTGAAACAATTTAACAGATTTTCTCATAATTTGCTAGAAATTATTAAACCAAACCGATAATCTTAATTTAGCAATACTAAATTTATATTAGACTAAAAACTAACAAAAAACCAGGATCATATTCTTTTGAAAGCATCTCGAAAGTGTGGAGAAGTTATCTGGACCTATATCTGCCTATAAGTCAAAATTTTAAATAATATCAAATAACAGAAATGTTGAAATCGTTTTTGTTCTTCTTATTTCGAGAAAAGTCTTATTATATTTAATACTAATCAGTAATTCTTGTTCTCAGAATCTGCTTTCCTATGGAATAAAAATTATTTTTAGAAACTTATTGTATAATTATATTAAATTTGATCCTAAAATGACAAAAAAGGATTTTTTTGTGCTCTTATTTAATTGATTATAGGCCTTATGTAAGCACACAAAGAATATATGGGTAACAAAAACAATGATCCAATTACTGGAAAATTTCTCTTTTTCCCGATCTCTTCACTGATATAATCAGCTCAAAGTCAAGTCAATTCTTTCGCCATAAGCTTATGAAATACTAGCTGTAAATATCAAATACAGAGTTGAAATTAGATAAGAGCCTAAAGATATTGTTTGGGCCTCTTATAGGCTTATATTCTCTTAGAATCAGAGCTAATCTTCTTCTTTAGTTGAAGTCTAAGAGTGTATTATATAATTGAATTCCTATTATAATTAATTTTAATAATTCAGAAGAAATTTCTAAACTTTCTATTTAAATAATTTTAAAAATTTCAAATTGAAAAATATTTTTAACCTGGAAAACTATAATTAACTTTGAAATAACTCTTTTAAGTAATCATAAAATTATTTAATTGAAAATAATTTGCATTTTTCACTTCAAAATCCTTTCTTTTTATTGTTTATGCACTTCATATATAATGTTGTAAATATTAGGGGAATCACCAAGTTTTTGAAGCATAAAATATCCAATTAAAGGATGAACTGTACAGTCATCGCAAACCGAATTTGTCCTACATTACATCTGATTCATTTTTATACTATCCATATGTAGTTAAATATTAATATTTATTTTTTCTTGGCTTAAACTTAGAATTTTAAGCAATTATCGTTCATTTAAACTTAATCAGTATTTGTGAAGGGTATTCCTGAAATGAGAATCAACTATATAACAAAGCTGTATAACATAGACTGCAACTGCCATATAGTTGATTCTCATTTGATGAATTCCCTTCACATTTGTTTATATGGGTTTATTAGGTTATATTAGGTATTGTTTTAATTTACTAAGAAAATAATTATTATTTGAATATTTGAAAACATAAAATATTCTACTATAAGAATTGAATAATATTAATGATTTCGATATTCTTGAACAAATTATACAAATTCATAATTCTTTCTTAAGATTCTGATTAGAAGAGATTAAAAATTACATCAATATTCTTGCTTATCATAACATTGAATACTAATAATTTATTAAAAATAGCCGTTATTAATAAAAAAAACTATTTTTAGTAATAATATTATACAAGGTTAATTCACAGAAGGTAAAATCTCTTTATTTCATATGTAATCAAACTTCAAGTTAAAGTTACGAATATCTCTAAAAGCATTGGTCACCCCATACATCATTTGGTTCCAGAAATTATATTAATTCCAGAAATGTTTGTCAAATTAATTTTCCGCTCATAATTTTCTATTTCTAATTATTATCTCCTCCGACGTGAGCTTTAATGTATAATTCACGTGTATGTGGGTGTAGAACATTGAACATACAAGTGCTGCTGATCTGAATGGATAATTGCAAAATTGTTTCTACGAATAAAGTGAAACAGAATTTCAATCGCGAAAAACACAGAATTTTATTGCATTTTCAAACGCACAGAATATTTAGACTAAAATTATTATTTCAATACTTTTTTTCGCTCATTTCATTTTATTTGTGTATTTGTGTTATATCTGTTTTGAAAAATCAATAAAATGGGAATAAAAATGTAGTACTTTGTAGGAACAGATGATTAGTCAGAAGAATAAAATAAATAAATAAAAAGCGAAAGTTTTCGTCCAAATTTAGGAAACTATTGGTTGTTAAGGGAAGGTAGAAAAAGAGAAAAGAAAAAAATCTCATTAACGACTCACTCACTGAGAGAATCGTTTACTCTTTACAGTCAAATAACCTGAAATATATTTAGAACTGTATAATAAACTATAGTCTAGAAAATTTGTAATTTGAATTTAACTGAAAGGTCAAAAGTGTAATACAGAAAAGTATACTGATTTTGCATATTAAGTGACAGAAAAAAATGCTTTCAATTATTTTGTTACCACAAAAGTAAGATTTTAAAAATTAAGAAGCATAATTTTGTCTACTAAAACAGTTAATCTGCTAATTTAACTTAAGTTATTCTACACATTTTACTATTATAACAATGTATCTATTATTCAATAGAAAGTCATTACATTCAATATCTTTGTACGAAAGCTTTTAATTTGAACTCACATTATTAATTATAGTAATCTCAAACAATTTAAGTCATGATTTTGAAATACTGAGTCTTATATGTATATAAAATAATGTCTAATTAATTAGTGTTTTATATACTAAATTACAAAATACATTATAGTGTGGATCGAAGTGTGAATGGATTGTCAAACTATACTAACGATAAAAAGCAATGTATAGTTGAATTGACACTGATATTGGATTTTTATAGAAGAGGGACTTTATTCTCTAAATTAACGATTTTATACAATACACTGTCTATAATGTCTATAGATTTTGCACATAAATTATCTCTATTTAAAGCCTCACTTTATATTCAGGTTTGATAGTTAGAGGTATAGAACAATACATTATTGTATTGTAAATACGATCTTTCGTATAGGAATTGATGTTTGGAATAATTATTGAATGAATAGGATTTTTTCCATCAAATATTCTCTATCTATAGTATGAACTCATTATTATTCTCAAATAGAAAATTATCATAAATTTCTAGTGTTTTCTACGGTTTATTTTCCGTTCTTTCACACAGTTTTTCTACACTAAAGAACGGAAAAATAGAGTAAAACATATTAAAAGCATTTCCCATCTTATGCCAAAATTCTTGGAAATTTATAGAATGTTTTTCAATAAGAAGTTCTATTATATTTCAGTCATTTGATTGTTCCATATATTAAACTTCTATATCTTATATAAAATATTATTATTATATATAAAAAGATGAAATATTTGATACACAAAAAAGTTTATTGAAATGTTTGCTTCAATTTTGTAAATAACTTTTTTTTCAATAGCTCTCTCTCTCTCCCACTCTCCCCCTCCCTCCCTCTCTAGTGATGCTATTTAATACACTTTGAAGAAATTAAAAAAAAATTGAATTTTATTTTCTTAAAATATTTATAAATTCAAATCGATATTATCTTTCATTTCTTAATATATAAATTATATAATTTATGAAAAGTTAATTAAAGCATTAATTCTAATTCAACATTCAATTTAAAATGCAAATAAAAATAACATTTATACATTCGTAATACTGTATTGCTTTCACTGCATAGACAATATTCTGATGAGTATCTTTAACTATTCAACTAGTTTAATTACGATTCTTAAAATATTTTCTCATTATTATAATACTAATTAGCTTAAGAAAAAATTCAATTGCTATAATATTTTGCAGAATAAAATTTTCCCAATATAATGTTTGTGCAACATTATCAGAATAAATACTAAATTTTAGTTTTAAAAAATTGAGCATATTTAAATTATTCTTATTTATAAATATATTTTAGCTTAAGAATAAACTCTAAATTATTTATATCATTTATACAGAATATTCTTTGTTTATTATCTTAATTGAATTTTTTAGTTTGATGTCCGCTTAATTCGAATTCATTTTTAAAATTTGTGTTTTAATTAAAATATTCATTTATTCTAACATGCAACAAAAAATAAAATTTTAATTGGATACTTTATTTTACACAAATTATAATAATATAATGTATTTATTTTCCACAGAAATCTTACAATAATTACAGTAAAATTCCAAACATTTTGATTTTTGCAATGTTTCAATAGAACATTTAAATTTGATCAAGTTAAAAAACATTTTTATATTATAGATTAATTATTGAACTCACGTCAACATTAATGCCTTCCAATGGAAACACTTGTTTAACTGGTTTTCCTCGAGGAGTGTACCGAAAGAATTCCTGTTCCTCTGGATTCTTGTCTTTATTGTTGCGATAAAACCATTTCAACGAATAAAGTGATGCATTGCCCAAATCATACAAACACGACAATTCCACTTCACTGCCCTTTTTCACCCGCGCCGGTACGTCCAGTGACACCAATTTTATACACGTTATGCCTGTTATTGCAATTAAATAAAAAAATAGATTACAACAATGAAAAAATATAAAGAATTCATTCATTTCATTCATCTATTTCATTCGTGACACCCCTTATCATTTCGGTTCAGGGTTACTTTTAGATTTTTAGTTAAAATTTAAGATGAAGTTACTCTAAACATTAATTAATTGAAATCTTCTCACACTGATGTAGTATATGATTAATAATGATCAAGATAAATAATTTATATGAGTGAAGATTTACATTGATTTTTAAGAATGTATAAAAATAATAATATTAAGAATTTTTCATTAATTTTTGCATTTGTAAAATAAGTGAATTGTCAATTTTGAGATGTTTTCCCTTCTCTGGATTACATTATTATAAGTTACAGTATATTTAAACAAGCTATATTTGTTAGTTGTGGTGCTTATAGATAAGTAACAAAATTTATTTTTAAATTTTCCATTGGAAATAAATATATCAATATGTTTTATAACAATAGAAAGTGCGTCAACACATTTGTATCCTAGCCAGCAATGTGATCTAGGGTGGCTTGAATCAGATAAGAGATTGAAACTGAATCATATCCACTAATACAAACTCTATTGAACTCCATTCAAATGTATCGAGTTTGTAATAGTAGGTATGATTCAGTTTCAATCTCTTATCTGTTTCAAACCCCCAGATCACATCACTGGCCACTACCATTGTAATTTAGTATAATTGTTATTTTGCTTAAATAATATTACAAATTGATTTCTATTTGTTCATTTGTAAAGTTATTGTATATTGAGTTAAGTTTAATTCGAAAGAAACAACTTTATTAAACTGTAACAAAAACAAAATATGATTTCTGTTTTGAGTCAACGAAAAATTCAATTGTAATGTTAATCTGTTTGTATTCAATCAACAATATTATTATTATCAAAACTTAATCATAAGTTTATTTAAGCAATAAATTAATAAAAATAATAAATATCAATTTTTCTATTCATTAGTTCCTAAATAATTGCAATGTTATCAGATTAATTCAAACGGTTATTTTTTGAGACTAGAAGTTCCATACAAGTAATTTGTTAGCTACCTAAAATAACTTATCAAAGCATTCATTTCTAATTATAAATATTTTTATTCAGATTATAACTATAAATTAATATAATATCAACACTAACTTCTGAAATTCTACCAAATTAACAAGCTAAATAAGTATTAAATATTTGTATTTAGTTGTTAATGTTTAGACTAAGTATTAAGTCAACTATGTTAATTTTCTAAAAATTACTAATCTCTATTATCCAAATAAACTTGTCAACTATGTATATCGTCGAAAGTCTCTAGATCAATCAAATTAAATAGCAATTAGGGCTTAATTAAAATTTTCAAAAGATATTTATTGAAGTGCAGAGAATAAATTTATGTAATATTAAAAATGTTTATCTAAAATGAAATTATTATTGTTTTGAATAATTTTGTAATTCATTTTAATTAGTTATTTATAATATTGATGAGATTTGACTGGTCTAACTGGGGTGGGGGAGTGTTTTGAGGAATTTTCTCAACATGCCAAGAAAGTATACAAAATTCTAAAATCTGTTAACTGAACAGGAGAAGATTCAGTTAAATAACAAATTTACCAATTATAAAGAAGATCAAAAGAAATTTTGTTAAATTTCATACTTAGGGAGGGTATTTAAACTATAGCCCTTTTGCGACCCCTGATTACAGTATAACTTAATTTAAGTTATATTTCTAAAATTAATTTGCTTTAAAACTCAAAGAAAAAAAGTTCATTATTTGAATTTGTCATAAAATTAAGCTGGCATACATTTGTGTCATCTCATATTTTATTATTCCAAGTAATTTTTATCAAAAATAAATTCTATAGTTTTATTAAACTGTAATAAAAACAAAATATGATTTCTGTGTTGAGTCAATGAAAAGTTCAATACTATTCCTAAACTGTTGGTCTATAAATCAACAAAAAAAATATTATTATATAAAGTTTATTTAAAGCAACAATTAGAATTCAATTTAACCCCTTCGTTATTTGTGAATTAATCATTATAACTAACTATAAATGTAATGTTGTGATTAATTCAAAAAGATAAACAGTTAAATTTTTTTCAGACTGCTAGAATTGAAATTATAATCTACTCATTTATTTATTTAGTTAAAATGATTTACATAAGAATTCGTGTCTAATTATAAAATATTTTATATATTAAAACTCTAAATGAATATTTCGTCGAAATTATATTCTGAAATCCTAGAAAACTAAGATTCTTAATAATAGATCCTAGTCTGAAATTTATGAATTTAGATTGTAATATTTATACCTGTGGCAGCGGAATATTTTGAAAATGAAAATTTGTGCATGTTAAACAATCAGCTCTGTAATACAACAGATTCAAAATATATTGCAAAAGTTATTAAAGTATTATTTAACAATCTTGATCAAATTAAAAAAATTGTATTATCTAGACAAAACAAAATATACCTTTCTATTAATAACTTATTTATAGCTAGAAATTAGTTAATGGAAAACATAATGTATTTCTCCATTTTATTAATATTAATCTTTTAATAAAAAATAAAATCTGTTTTAACTTATGTTTGTCTTTCATTACTTAAGTGAATGGATTACTTGAAACAATTGGATCAGCGGTTGGAGAGAGAAATGTATAGACAAAAGCACAATTGGAAAGGAATCTATTTTTTATTATTATTTTTTCTATAAGAGTAGCAAAAAATAAAAATAGAGAACAAACAAATTGAATGAAACAGAAATACATTTAATGAATAATCGATTTGTGTGTCTGTCTATCGCTTTCTCTCACTTTTATAGGAAACTATCGTTTTTCTTGTGATTATTTCTAACTTTTCTTACTTTAGACAACACATCAGTCGATGTCTGGCATACAAACTGTTTGAAGTTCTCTCTCTCTCTCTCTCTCTCTCTGGATTTTTCACGGAAAAGAGACAAGAGGAGAGAGAGGGAGAGGGGGATCTTCCATTAGTATTTAATTTTCAAATAATTAGTGGCAGAAAATGTAGTCTTTAGTTCATTTAAATCTTTATTTTTGCTGATTATCTGGTTTTCAAATTTGGTTGTTTTGACTTTTATTAATTGAATTACTTTTCATTCATTTAAATATCTCAAAATACTTTTGTCTTTAATTTTAAATTTAATTGAGTTTATATTTAAGTCAGATTAGTTCACAATTATATAAAACCGAGGTAAACAACTAATAATTATATTTCAAATGATAATAGGAGAATTACCCTAGTTTATGTAACAGGTAAATATCAAAATTAAAATGTTTCCGGCATATATTGTAATGTTAGATTAGGCAAATGCTCCCTAAATGTATAAATGTTCCACAGCATTTTGGACCTGCCACATCCCTGAATAATACTGTGTTCACTTATATTCAATACAATGCAATGCGCATATGTTTATATATTTTTGATGTCGATCTCTTGTAACTCAAGTCAATAATTAATTTTTTTTTAAAAAAAACTTGTTTCCAAATGCATATCAATTGCGAAGAATTTCTCTCTGTTTAAGGATTTTTATGTCTTAAATGCAAAAATAATGAAAATATTTTTATATAAGTTCTTAATTAACTCAAAATAAGATAAACCTGAATAATTTTCGAAAAAATTACTCTAATTTGAAATTTTATACATTAAAATAAATTTTATTCCAAGAGTTGCTTAAATTACATAAAACTAAATTTTTGCAATTATATTTTTACATTTCATTTACATTTATAAATCATCTTCAGTCCATGTACTCAAAGCAACATATGTTCTGATCCATTTTAATCCTGAGCATCATTTTGAGCATACCTGGCTTAGGTTGAATTTGAAATCTAAATTTGAAGTTTACATTCCTTTTTTTACTTTAATTACAAACATAAGTTATTTTTAGAAAAGTTTACATAAATATTAATTTTAAACTAGTGTGCGAAACTGTAATCCCAAATCACGCAAATTTTCAGAACGGGTGTGACTATTGAGTCACGGGAATGGGAAGGGATTGAGTTTTAGTAAACGGCATTATTATTTCGCTTTTTAGTGTTCAATTTGATTTTAAAAGAGATAAAAAATTAGTAAAACATTAAAAAAATTGTTATTTATCGTGCTAACTTTTACACGTAATTGTGAAATTGTACTTTTTTTATTTGCTCGCAAATAATAGAATAGATTTTGAAATAAGGAAAGGTTATAGGTTTTGAGACGGGAATGGGATGGGAACAGGACTGTAGTGAAAATTTTTCACTTAGGAACAAGAAGGGAAGGCATTGAAAATAAGTTCACGGGAAGGGAAAGGAAAAAATTTCAAGACAATTTCGAATCCTATTTTAAACCATTTCAAGTATAAAATTTTTTATTTGACATTTTAGGAGTAATGAATCAGCACAGCTTCATTAAATAAGATACAAATTATTGTAAATTAATTAAAGGCATTTATTTCATCTAACCTGTTTAATTATTTATACAAGGAAATTTTATAATTTATTAGAATATTTTACCATAATTAGATATTATATGGTGTAAATAAATTAGGTTTTCACCTCAGGAATCAAAAGACATATGAAATTAAGTATACTTTTACACAATAAGCTCAAAATTTAATTCTGATTTTACTGTAAATAAAATCATTAATAATGAATTACGATTGATAAATATGACTTTGAGACTATCACTGTTCTGGTAATGTGTGAATAACAATGAAAGAGTAATTGAAAAATGCATTTGTGCTTGTTTTATTTTGAAACTAAATCATTAATATCTAAATAATGATTTCAATTCATTCCATAAACTTATTAAAGTATTAATTG